>CAJDSM010016384.1:143-10637 GCA_903981925.1 Ostrea lurida
TTAATGATAAACTTTGTCGGTATCCAAAAATCACGACTGCCGATCTATATCTCTATCCATCTAGCTGCCGTCCTTCCCCATACGTGCCCAATAGGGCATACCAAAAGGTTAACGACCGGGAGTCCTCGTATCTGATTCCACGTCTCCACATTGATCTAAGAACAGCATCAGATCTATGCAAAATCATCTGACTGCAAGAGAGGCCTATGAACCCCCAAAGAGAGTCAAGCAGCTATTGATGAGATGTCACAAACACGAAAACGAATACTCCACTACGGTACTTGAGAAACATATGCAGGGCCTGACATGAGTCTCTAAGGAGTGTACAATTTACACCACTGTCTTGAAAACCTTAAACAATTGTCTGAAAAGCATTTACAATTTTCATTAACTTACCAGAAGAAGGCCTAAGTTCTTCACAAAAATATCTGAAATGCTACTGCCTTCATTGACGAACGAGGGACGGGGGCGTTGTCAAGAAATATAAAAAAAACCATTAAACGCACATGTGTGCCGCAAATCCAAATTGAAAATCACCCTTTCTAGCTGGGGCCTTCAAACTAAACTTTCGAAATGCGCAAGAAATGCTATCTTAATACACCACAGGATAGCATTCTTGGGACATGTCCTATCGAACACAACTCATCAATTCCATAGCTGCAAGGTCCTGTAACAAGCAACACAAGGTAAAACTGTAGAAAGAGACAGCAATCATCATGGTCAACCAATCAAAAACCAAAACAATCCAAGTAACCCCATTTGTGGCATCTTCAATCACTTCGATAATCAAAAAGAGATACATGAAAGCCTCTTACTCAGTTTCTTCTTTGATTATACGCAGTTTCTAGAACAGCAATTCATCAGCTGTCACAATACCTTTCATATTTTTCACAAATCTTCCATTTCACTTTACAATCGTTATCAATTTTGACATTAACATCTTGTCACCCATATACCATATTAATTTCACTTCAACCATTGCAATTTTGTTACACATTAGCCAGTTTATTTTGCCCATCGCCCCCCAGTTTTCACAAGAGGCAGCTTATGTCTTCGGCTTACGCCCATTATTTTTAATATGCAACGAATTACTCTATACTGTCACAGGAAATAACGTTAAATGTATGGAAGCTTTTTCCGAAGACACTAAAAATGTAAACCACTCATTATAGACATTAAGTAAAAGACCAAACATACACGATGTCACACATTGATTTCGACTTCTACCTACGGTAACAACAATCCCGTAGGAATCCACTTCATATTCGCACAAAACTATTAGTCTTTCCTTTCTAGTAGTATAATATGTTATTAAAAAGACGCCAAAGCCCTAGCCATGCCTGGAATTCTTCAACATAAGAATATTTGAACTTGAATCATTGCTTTGGATGTAACCCATCACAGGTTTCTCCAACACCACAGCGGTTTTACCGAGCGCTAATCCTTCCAAATCTTCCCGTCATATACCTTAAACTCAAATTTACATAACAAGGTAATATATACGTAAACATAACCAACAATTTCCTTCGATCTTAAAAGAATCATCTGCTATTTCCACGATATTTCAAATTCTCAAGTTCTACGCCCAATGAATTTCCTACAAATTACCATTCCACTATTGCCCATCCAAACGTTTAAATACAAGTAAACTTACAGTGCACATAGATATAGACCATCTATTACTTAACCACCTACGGTGACTTTTGTTCGATCTTCGTTTCTATTTCAGCTATAGTACCTGCCCTGATTTTTCAATTACTGAATATGTTATTATAGCTGAAAATGATATAGCCTGAAATCACTTATTTTGAAAGTCCTAAATTCAGGGACTTTGCTCATTAATACGCGCTAATAAGAGTTCTTCATCTCCATTTTGATATTCTGCGATAATTATATGCCAGACGATGGGATCACATGAAAAAAGTATCTGAAAATAGAAACTGACAACTTCCAGAATGAACAAAATATGTGCTGAATGGATGTTCCCAATCTTGTTAACCACCCCCGAGTAGTCCCCCCATATTTTGTATCGCAATTACTATATATATTCAGATTGTGCATCCAGACTTGATTGAATCATAATAATTGTGTCTAGGGTCTCACTGTAGAATATTTCACACATTTGTAAACTCACCTTCCACCCCCACGGTGAAGAAAAGGCTGCAAATTTACCATATGTCGGCCACTCAGTGGCTTTGAGTAGTGAGGAATCCTTTATTCGTGCACATGCGTGTACATATAACAAAAGGACCTCTGTGTTTTGCGAGGTCTATCCGGGAGGACAGCCCCATTGTCGTCTCCATTGCATTTTATTATATATCCAAAAGCCAACAAATAACTTTTTTTTGTGGACACATGTTGATTACATTTTATTTTGAAATATAAATGCTGTGTGGCATAGCGCTACCGAAATTAAGACGCCCCTAGAGAGTGGGATGTATGTTTTTTACACATACGGGTTATTAGAATAAACGATTCATCATTTCCAGCTGAGTGTCAGATGCCCCATAACATAAAGTGTCCATCTGTAACAGTCAGAATTTTCGCCACATCGACTGTCGGCGATAACTCTCCAAAGTCATGTCACTTTGGTCGAAACATCATATCATCCAAATTGTTAACCGTTATTACACACTATATTTTAATCCTCAGATTACTTCTGTTTACCTGGCAAAATCGATAGGAATGAGGCCTGTAGTGTGATCCTGTTGGCCGTCGCCCAGGGGGGTGGCGAGACACAGTATATTTTCTACCTACACAGCTGATTCCCACCTCTGGCATTATCCAGGTGTGTTTGACTGACCACTCGGTTTATCCAGGAAGGTCTGTTTGACCTCATGATCCCACCTCCTGCTGTTTTAGTTTTATCCACTGGGCGTCCGTGTTTACCTATCCCACCATCTGGTTATCCAGGTCTGTGTTCTTGCACCTGATCCACTCGGTATATCCAGGGGTCCGTGCTTTGTCTAATATTTGAAATTTTATTCTTATATTTAAAATGTTAAAGGATCGAATCACGTGTTCGATGTCTTCGCTCTATCATGTTAACGTCCTGAGCCACTAATGACTCAGGTGAACTTACAAAAAAAAACATACAGCGATGTAAAAGGTAACTTATGAAAGAAGATAGATGCGAAATTCAGCAGATCGCGTAAAGGAGACTGTTTATGTATTTCAAATGGAAATTCTAGGTTTCGCTAAAATAAGTCTACTGTAGTAGGGCTACCGATGACAAATTGATTAAACTATTCGAGAGAGAAAATACAAAGTGGGAACACCTTTTTAGAACTGCGCTAGGAGCGACATGTCAGAGAGTGATTTGTATGCACATCTTTCTGCGCTGAAAAGCCAATGCTTTTTTATTCGTTACAATATCTTTATTCTCTCACTACTGGTTTTGTCTCAATGAGGCGAAACGAAATGACACAAATACCCAAAAAACAAAAAAGGGACAAGAATGTAATTCTGTTTAATTAAATATATTGGAGCGATAAGGATTTTTTTGGTCACATGCCTAGAAAAAAGTCACCAAGCTTTTCTATTCATGCGCTTCAACAAATCTGATTAATTTATTCTTTGTTTCAACAGATAAAATATTGGCTTTCATAATTCTTTTGGACGCTCCAATGAATAACACTTTTAAAGTGATTTTTTTTCATCAACCCACCAACCCCCCCCCCACCGTTTACAAAAAAATGTTACACTCATAAATCATCTTATTTTTAAGTGAATACTTAGCGCCTATTCTCATTGGTCTAAAACACCTTTTTAAAAATTTCAGAGATATTTCCCTGAACTACCTTCTAAAAGCCCCCGAGACTACTATTAATCGCCACTTTTAAAATGCACTACCACACTGGTAGGGTTAAGGTTGTTCCCGAAGTAAAATATAACGGTAATAAAGCCATAATCAAATTAAAGATCAAATACAAATTATCCCAAACCGCCCGACAACTATTTTACTAAAAAATTACGCTTTGTCTCAACATACGTGACACGGGTGGAAATTTTACGTCATGTACATACCAGCTGACGCCATATAGCTATTTTTCATCCGCTAAATTGAACCACTGGTTAAAGCCTTATAATGCCATTCAAATCATTTGCAGTTGGCTTGATGTGTTGATTATACCGGTAGATAATGAATGATAAATTGAAAAAGTGACCCGCTCAGGATACAATCAATCTGCATGAGTTTTAGCCAAATACCCATAATTTCAATTCTACGAATTTGGCATTTCCGCAACTCCACTGCCCAGAACCCAAATTAATATCTAAACGATGGCAAAACAATCATTACATTCCGCTGTCAAAATCTTTAATCTCAACTACTGTAATCTACCACTTCGGAATATGCTTAATCGTCTGAAGAAGTAATCATCTTAAAGGCTTGAAACCAAGACGAGCGTGGGTAGTTTATACACGAATTTGCCTTTTCTAAGTATTCTAAATTAACAATGCGCGATCAATGGGGGCGATTTCAAGCGCATCAGTCTTAGGTAATTAAGAATATTTAAATTCACACTATCATCTTTTTAATATATGGCATTATCAAAGTAAATTACATTAACCAAATAAATTTGACAAACAGATTATACTCATACGCAGCCTTGGGCGTACACTATTTGATAAATTGTAGTAAATTAACGATTAATAATATTTCTTATATCTTCCCCACAATACACACGCGTCATTTTGACTGTATGTACGTGAGCACGTACTTATTAGTATTGCTGATCGTCACGCTACTGCGAAGTGCCACTGAGGTCCAGTTTACATACTCAGCCAATTGTGGCATTTCATACGGGAACGCCCTTAATCACCTCAGCTAGCCATCGAAACGCATCATACACCATCTTTGGTGAAAGTCTTGATTTCAAGCCTTATTTGCTCCGCGATATTATAGCATAGAATTTAAAAATCTATACGCTCAATGTTTAGTTCGAATATTTCCTTTCATTCCTGATTAATATCTCTTTTAGTCCGCCCCTGGTATTGAATTAGTAACATGCCTCTCTGATATCATGTAAATTTCGCACAACTTGCTCCATATTTCGGCAGCAAGACTCACATTTGGAGTTTAATGAAGAATTAGATGATGCGGTTTCGGTGCAACCTAGAAGTTTTATATTTAAATCCTGGTGATTGTGTTGGCCTATCTTGCTAAATGAATTTATCTAATTATTGTTATTTCAGTAATGAAATTATTTAATCTGATTTTTCGCACTCGCATGCAGTTAATGACAGTCCACTGCAGCACCTATCGTCTGATTCATGAAAATGTGCGTTGTTCTCTTTGGAAAATTCCTTGAAATTTACTGTCCAGTTTTTGTATAAACACTTTTCTAGCATTAATGCTTAATTGGATCTCATTAAGCACCACATACCATGGGCAGATAAAACAACACAAGCACCAGTACATCGACACATCAAGTCCGGTGAGGCTAGCTTAGTAGTAGGCCTACATTTCACCTGCTGTCGAGATCTTGGTGTTCCCCATTTTTATCACTGCGTTAATATATACGTCCTCTCTGTTATGTCAGAATTTTCATGGTAGATCTCGGTATTCCTAAAGCCCATAATGAATTAGACACATAAATTCCCGTTCACTCTTTGCGAATTTTCTGCATGTTTACATTGTTTATTTAACACAGACGACAAAATATGTGCACGCACACCATCAATTAAGTACACTGTTGTAAAAATAAAAAGGGTAATTCTTTTGTCTATTTGTAGCGAGGGGCCCAATTATCGGCTGTTAATCTCGGGGCCCCAGAACAACCCTCGGGCCTTCAGCTCTCGGGCTGATACGGGGCCATTCGGGCCGATATGACATATGATATGGATTTTGGCATGTAATATTATCTATTTAACTATCTGGGCATAAAAAGTTTATGGTGAGTGATAAGAAATGCTTTGCAAGGCTGATTTTATTTTTTACTGCAAAATGTTAATCTTCTTTACGCCATTGTTTGCGTCTTAACGAAGGGGAAAAGATGACACCAAAACATACCTATTGTCATGGGGCAATTAGCCCCCAAAAGCGATTTCTGTCAATCGCTTGAAAAATTCCAGAATAAGGTTTTTAGGAGATAAATCTGACAAAGACATTCCAGTCTACACAAGAGTTAAAATATGGTTTACAACTAAGCGGTTTCAATGATTTACCGTTAGAATACATAGGATGCAGTTTAATGATGCGTTTGGTTTGTATAGGAAATTTTAAACATACACCATAAGACGTTGGAGCAAAATAAGTGACAAATGGAAACATCCACTTTGATACAAAAGCAGTCATGTTTAGATAACAGTCAATTATCATAAAGCATTGATCATTTACTTAATAATTCAGAAAAACGGCCGAATAAGATAGACCGATTCGACTTAAAAAGAATCCCATGAATCTTACAGAGGAAAATTAGTTAATGCCGATCCAATAGCGACTTAATTTTGAAAGGCTGCATGCTGTTGTTTAGGTCATTGGTAGCTATGCAAAGACGAAGATACTGGAACTGCAACGGTAGAAATGCAAACTAAAGTGTAACGTTGCAGCAATCTCCAACTGCTAATTTGCAGCAGAGATCTAGCTCCGGTCTGGACAAAGACAAAGCTTGGTGCAGAACTAGAAGGTGGGTTATCACATAAAGACTTTTACTTTACCAAAATGCACCATTTTGACCAAACTAGTATGCAGCTTGTGATCCCGATTCACAGGCGCCAAATAACGCATCTTGGGACCAGGATGTAGCGAGTTTCGTACGTGTGTATATGAAACAGTATTTTATCACGTGCTAAAAACTGATCAGTTTCTTTTGCAATTCGATTGCAAGTCATTTACCAGAGTTGCACTAGGTCAAAGTGAGGCCCACTAATACTGCGCATGACGTCTAGCAGGATCGCAATCAGTAATTTCTGAGGATTCAAGAGCCTCACGAGTGCTCCACAAGGAACAGCAGGAAGTTCACTGAATGTCAGTGTCACTCTGGGCAAAAATAGGCACGCCAAGCCGTACATGATACGCCCGCATATATTTGGACCGATGTACCCTAACTCCTTTATAAAATCGGACAGCACTCCTTTGCAATATGCACATCTCCATATCGTGATCCTTCTTTGTACCAAGTTCCATCACAATCCCCAAGGGTTTAGGAGGAGTTGCGAAGACAAGTATTTTGCATGGAAAATCTAAGTCTAAGGGCCTAACTCTCTGAAAAAATCGGACAGCATTCCCCTTGCAATATTCACATCTCCACATTGTGATCTTTCTTTGTACCAAGTTTCATCAAAATCCCCAAGGGTTAGGAGGAGTTCCGAAGACAAAGTATTTTGTATAGAAAATCATAAGTCCAAGGGCCCTAACTCCTTTAAAAAAATCGGATGCACTTCCCTTGAAATATGCACATCCCATGTTGTGATCTTCGTTGTACCAAGTTTCGTCAAAATCCCCCAAAGGGTTTAGGAGGAGTTGCGAAGACAAGTATTTTGCATAGAAATCCAAGTCCAAGGGCCCTAACTCCTTCAAAAAAATCTGACAGCACTCCCCTTGCAATATGCAATCTCCACATTTGATCTTTCTTGTACAAGTTTAATCCAAATTCCCCAAGGGTTTAGGAGATTGCGAGACAAAAGTATTTTGCATAGAAAATCCTAAGTCAAGGGCCCTAACTCTTAAAAAACATCGGACAGCACTCCCCTTGCAATATGCACATTCCACATTGTGATCTTTCTTTATACAAATTTCATCAAATCCCCAAGGGTTTAGGAGGAGTTGCGAAGACAAAGTGAAAGGGACAGACAGACGGACGACAGCGGTATATGCATATTACGCCCGCTTTTTATGCGGGCGTATAAAAACGTAACAAGGTCTGCTGACAGTCATCAGACTGCCGTCGAAACTGCGAAAAGAGTAAAACTGGCGGTGGACTCTTGCTCATAAACGTCCAAATCACTAACTTGATGTAGATCAGGCTAACACAAGCAGTCCCAACGCCGAAGAAATGGGGGAAAATATTTCTCCAGTCCGAAGAATCAACAGCCACTAGAATGAACAATCTCACCAATCCTAATAAAAAATACAAAATCAGGGGGGGGGGAGGGGGGGGGGGGGGGGGGGCGCAAACCCGTGGACGTACCAGGATTGGGATTAAGTGCCCATCTTCCGGGGTAAAGTCTCACTATATAGCCAGCCCTTCGGGGAAGCTGTCGTCCAGGGAAAAGTCTCCCTAATGTCAGTCTCCGGATAAAAGTCTCACAATTAGCCAGTCTTCTGGGTTAGGTATATCATTTATACACCACAGCAGACTGACCAATTAAGTACACACCGTCAAACATTTCAATTTGGAATGTCAATTTTTTCTTAGATTACTACTGCATCACTAGATTTATTGGATTGCATATTTTGCAGCATACGTGTTCGCATTGCAGTAACATTCTCACCAGATATTACGATATTCGATATTTCTGAAAAATAATCAGAGCTGCATCTTTGCTGTTAATTTAATTGTGCGATTTCTCCCAGTTCTGTAATTTGATAACGCTAGCTTAATATAGGTAATGGGTTGGATTTAATTTTATGAATTTACCAGTGTTTGAAACTCGCTGTAAAATTAGCTGGACATGCAGGCTAACTACTTGTAATGTTTGTGCCCTGCCAGAGAGCCTAGCCCTGCAATATATTTTGTTGGATACTAAGTACTGTATCTTGTCTTATTCAAGAGATAATATGATTAAAACTTAATTCACATCTTCGATCCCAATCATAAAAATGTCGATATTATTGCGACTGCATTACCAATTTAATACATCTAAATTTCTCTCAGCGAAAATTTTAACCCGTCCGGTCGGGCGTCATTGCAACGAAATGTGTACGCCCGCAACAGATGTATGCGTCTCGGGCGGTCGGCGTACGGTTATTTCAAACACTGATTTTACTCCGGCTCAGTCGTGAGATCGCTCGCCTCGCGACAGGAAGGTGGTGACGTCGAGTCTCGCGCACGCCTAGGTTACGTCAAGTCTCGCACACGCCTAGGTGACGTCAAGTCTCGCGCACGCCTAGATTACGTCAGAACTAAGTAGTGTTTCTTCTTCGCCAAAATTTCAGCTTTTCTGGCCAGTTAATGAAGACGCGGGGAACTCAACACTGATGTCCGTTGTCGCGGCAGACGTAAACACGATAAGCCCCGCACTACACGTCCTCGAGGGACATACATATCACGAGCAGCTGGTGACGTCATAAGCTGTGAAATAAATATTGTAATAAGAATATGACGTGAATGATGTGCTGCAAATGGAACCTAATGTGCAGTCGGGTTTGCAGCGTAAACACTATATAAACATAATATATCTTTCCAATAACACAATCAAGAAACACTGGCAAATTCAATAAAATTGATTAAATTTTTTTATTAAATACACATTTATTCATCACAATTTTTGTCACACTTTCAATGCTTAAAGATTCTGGTTCTTTTCTGACAAAAACTTTGGTGCCATACTTACCCAGGAAATAGCGCAGGAGTATTGGATTCCGAGATAGCTCTAGAGAAAATGGTTTCGTCAATATTTTCTTTTAAAAGAGTAGGAGTTACATCTTAATTAGCCTCTGGAGAGGTTTTTTGTTCAGAATACAATGTGTATTATTTTTAATCTTCTGATACTTTTGATAAAGACTACTTATTCCCCTCGTTTTGAAAATACTTTCTTGCAGATTATCTCGGAGATAAAGCAGTACTTTACGATGACCATGATTTTGCACGAGAAATATATTAGTGGCTTCCTAAAATCAAGTTTCGCGGATCCCATTTTCGCGATGTTACTAATTTAAGCATCTCAATATATAGCCAGTCCTTTCTTAGGAGGGGTTATTATTATATATAGCCGTCTTCCCGGGGGGGGGGGTCTCATTATATATAGCCAGTATTCCCGGGGGGAAAGTCTTACGTCCGGAGAAAGTCTCCTATAGCATGCAGACTAATTAACAGTACACATCGTCAAAACATTTCAAAATTTTGTTACAAATATTGATCCCAAGCATCCCCCATAAATATTCTGATGTAAATGAATAAAATAAAAAAAATTCAATTGATACTTTATTAAAGTTCTTCAATCTGATTATCAGATAATTAGCATTTTAACAATACTCTATGGTATTAGATACAGTGTCGAAAGAACATTTTAGCACAAAATTGTTATTTGTTGGAATGTCAATTCTTTCTTAGATCACTACTGCAGCGGACGTGTGTATTTTGATTTTTGAGGCATGCACATAACCATTGATTTTTTTTTTTATTTGCGCAACATATACATGTATACTTACCAGATAAAACATAGCAAGGTGTCAAAGAAAATGTCAGAAATGTGATAGTAACGAAATTGAAGATGAATTCCACTTTTTGTTGCCATGTCCATATTATTCTGATTTAAGAAAAACATACATCAATCATTATTTCATTCAACCATCCATTTTTAAACTTGTGCAACTTTTTTCAATAAGAA
>CAJDSM010016388.1:0-15844 GCA_903981925.1 Ostrea lurida
TTTTTTTTCTCTCCACACCTATTTCTTGCAAGTATTTCCTTTTCCATACATTTTTTTTTCTGAAAGCACAGCTAGCTATCTATTGCCAACAACAGGTCAGAAAACCAAGTTGTGCAGGTCACATGAACATCTTCAGCAATATCTAAAGAAACACCAGTCAAGCTGACACAACATATACATCTATGCTTCACTGATATTTCAGATTAATGTCAAAATTTTGTGAGAGTTACATAAGTGCTGGGAATACTGCAGTTATAGATCCAAATCGTGTCAAAAGTGAGACCTACCATCAGAATCGACAGACAAACGCAGGGAGGACCTGCGATCTTTGGTGACGATGACAGCTGATGTGTCGCTAGCTTTTCCGTATCCGTGTTTGTTCTTGGCCGTCACACGGAAAAAATAAGGTGTGTGTGGTAGTAAGTCAGCTACGTGGTATGACGTACTCTGAATAAAAATCGACATCAATTATACTCTCATTCTCACAATTATCAACACTTTGTAACAATTTTCTCAAGAATTAAAGAAACCCTCTAAGGACAATTCCCACAATGATCAAGGACAATGTACAGAGTATGATACAAATCGTTCAATGTAAAATTAAAAATTTCAAAGCTGTATAAAAAACCTGTATTTTCTTAATAATGTCCAGTAGTTTCATATAATTTGCGATACTTATAGTCCTTGGGAGCTAGTACTCGTCATAAATTCTAATTTTACTAAAACTAATTAAATTGCTGATTTGTTTGTTTTGTGAATATTTTTCTTTGAAGAAAACAGAGTAGCTTTGGTCAAACTATTTTTTACCTCACAAATGTGTGCAGAATCTACAATCCTGTGTTTAATGCTTTCTACAGAAAAATATCCATTTTATGTCAAAATACTGATAATGGTGGTAAGATGTCACATTTATATGTAATTCTGGTTTTATGTCATTTCTATTGAACTGAAAAAACATTTTAATTCTTGCACAAAATACACTGAATTTGTAGCCCTTCTCATATATAAATGGTCCTTTATCAATAAATCTACAAGAGGAATTTTGAACTAAGACCCGAAACATTTTGTCAAGTTTTTACTTACAGGTCAACATGACAGATGATTTTAATCAATAAAACATGTTACATTAATACATGACTACATACAATGAATTAATCACAAACTTGTCTGACACTAAGCAGTATTTCAAATGACCAGAATAAATCTACATCAAAATCAATATCCGCAAACAGTCAAGTTATGTCCACATATGTACTGAATAGCTGGATTATTTTATGTTAGGACTCAATGACATCTCACAAAACAATCAGATACTCAAACACAACAGATTCCCACACACTCAAACACAGCAGATCCCCCCTCCCCACAGATCCTCCCTAAAACACATCACAAACTTCCCTCACACACCCGTAGTCCCCCCCCCCCCCCCCTTCCTCATACACACCAGATTCTCTCACACATTCAAACAAAAACATTCCCTATCCCAATCTACAATAGCCATTTCCCTTTTGAAAAACAACAAAATGTAACTAGAAATACTGTGAGTAAAACTCACAAAGTATACCCCCCGCCACCGCACATCCATGTTAATGAAAAACATATGTTGTTGCCCTTGAGATCAAAGTCAATGGTTTTATACAGAGGTCATGAAATATAAGTGATACATCCTTTCATGGTGATAACACTAATAAGGCCAAATATAAATCCATGTTAGAAAACTTCTACCTTGACCTTGAGGTCAAAAGTCAGGGTCATATGGTCAAAGGTCACATGTAAGTCATGAATCTATGCAATACATCCTCTCATATTGATCCACCCATATGCTAGATATGGTATGCATACGTCAAAGAACAAAGAAGTTATGGCCTAGAACGAATTTAACACACGCAGGACGGACAGACAGCACAGACAAAAGCGAACAGACACATCGTCACATGAGATGCATCAATGTGCCAAATACAGGAGCTATGGCAAAGAACAAAGAAATTATGGCGCGACACAAATTTCAGTAAAAAAAAACTGAGACTTTTTTATCTTGAGGTCAACAGTCCATCAATATACCGACACATCGTCTCATAGTGATACACCCATATCAAATATGGTATGCCTACTCAGACAGAACAACGAAGTTATGGCCGTGACTGAATCTGCAACAGAGAACAGACGGAACAGAGTGATTCCTATATACCCCCCCCCCCCCCCAAATTACAGCCAAATAAAATTAATCAATCTGGTTCTAGAGAACGGCCGCCCATAAAATTTGCCGCTGGGTTGTTTATAGCTTGCCATAAAAAAATTGCCGCCGCGCATCGATCATTGCAAGAGTCTAATGGCGAAAAAAGTAATGAGTTTCTCCTCCTGACACTCCTACTCACGGTGATGATCGTTTGGAGCTCAAAGAGTACTTCATCAGTAATTGTTTTTTTAATGCTATCTCTTGGAAGGAAATCATTGTGTGTTAGTATTTCTCATAAAGGGTGCAATTTAAATAATTACTTTCATTATTATTTTAATGCAGAGGATTTTTAAAGCAGAGGAAATTCCAGCTCAACATATGGTTTACCGTTTCAATGTTATGTTTCATCAGATTTATGAACAAACAATTAAATATATGGACTGGTTATTAATTACAATGAAATACTCGTATAATTGGGAAAATATTTAGACATAAATAATGTCAAAGGAGATTTTTTATTCATCACTTAAGGTGGGAATCAGAAGTAATTTGATTTTGTGGGTCACCCTTACCTAGTCCTAGCAAACATTATTTAGTCAAACAATTTTATTTACTGAGTCATCTGCACATACAAGTTGATGCCCTTGAAATTACATTTCTAAGATAGTTGAATCATTTCAGGTTTATATCGTTTGATTAAAAACAAAAAATAAAATCCCTACCTCCTCTTTGGAAAATAAAACAATAAAATAAAAATTTACATACCTACCCACCTTTTCAAAATAAATTCCCGAGATCTCACAGCACAACCAATTGTGAGTCTTACCAACATCAAATGAGTTAATGATTGTTTCGAGTACTCCTCCAAAATCTTAAAACTCTGATTTGTACCAATATCTACTGATTAGTACTTCTGTTATAAAGTACTTACATGGCATTGATCTGTGAGGGTCTGCCATATTTCTTTCTCCGCCTCGCACATTTCCACCCTGTAACCCGAGACGGGACTCCCCCCATCTGAGGAGGGGCAGCCCCAGGACAGAATCACTGAGCGCAGGTTTGTATCAGAGGCGTAAGGTCGACCAGGCACCTGTCCTGGTAAATCTGAAAGCAAAACATCCCATTACATGTAACAGATGAAACACATGTCTCAGCCATTAAAAACAACTAAAATGCAATAAAAATTGGGGGAGGGGGTTATTACAAAGACAACGGTTGGTTTTCTATATTTTAAATTTTTTTTTAAATTTAGATGAACATTAAAATAAAAAAAATCTGCAATTTGTGTTTTGACAGCAGTTCTAGAATAAAAAGCTACATTCAAGAAATGATAGTAGTGTCATTACCATGGACATTGAGCGTGGACATCGCAGTGGTCTGGCCGATGCTGTTCTTCACCGTTATTTGGTACTTCCCCGCATCGGTGACCTTGACCTGGTTGATGGTGAGGCGACTGAAATGTTCCGAGGTGTTCACGGACATGGAATCATCTGAGGAGAAAAATCTAAATCATAATACAAGTCAATAAAATAAAATAAAAAAATTTAAATACAAGTCAATAAAATGAAATTTTTAAATACAAGTCAATAAAATAAAATAAAAATTTTAAATACAAGTCAATAAAATGAAATCAAATCTTGGATCCTCCTATGCAGCGATTTTTTACAATGATTCTTCTACAGACTTTTCAACAATCGAATATACACACTTTATGCCATTTGATTTTCCTTCCTGCAAATGAAGTATGGAAAACTTCCAACATTATCAAACCTCTAATGGGACCAAAATAACCAAACACACAAAAACTACCAGGACTATTGACGTTTTTGATAGATCTGTTATTGTGTTTTCCAGACAATTACATGCTGCTATTTACAAATAGTCTACTGTTCAGCTTCCAATACTATTCTTTCGCAACTCACATGAAACACAATATCTGATTTACATCATATATACGCTCCATAGACTGCTAATATATAGACTGTATCCAATTTTTGTTAAAAGCACACTTTCATCTTATTGCTTATTAAAGAATTCTTTTTCATCTTAAACAAAAAATATGGAAGGCATTTTTGTTCTGTTCATTACATTGAAGTAAAAAGACGTTTTTGTTTCTAAAACTTCCAAGTTGATCAAAAGGTAGGTGATATTGCTGTATTTCACACTAATTATCTCCGTACATAATTAGAAACACACTCAATACTTCACCAGACATGACTGATTTATTTTACTGGTTTTAAACAAAATTGCCTTAGTTTCCAATACACACTAAAAAAGAGAAAAAATGAGAGAAATAATGAACTTAAAAAAAGATATGCCAGAACATTGACACAACTTTACAATACTTAGACGGATAATAAATCAATNAATTGCCTTAGTTTCCAATACACACTAAAAAGAGAAATAATGAGAGAAATAATGAACTTAAAAAATGATACAAACTTTACAATACTTAGACGAATAATAAGTCAATGTGTATTAAAATTGAAAATGGTAAACATCAACAACATATGATTTAATGAAAGTTAAGATAAACGTCTACCTGTTACTATGACAAAGATTTAAAATTCCATAGATACTGCCTTCAAACTGTATCGACACCTTTTTCATTCTAAACACTCTCACTATCTCTACCTCCCACATGAAGGAAAGCAATGAATCACTTGATTTAATCAGCACATGGCAGAAAAATCATTTATAATTTATTCTATAGAACAACGTGACAAAATTCCCAGCTGTACATCTTAAAGATAGTATCCCTCTTGTGTGATGCTGGCACCTGAGATCTTGCTANGACAAAATTCCCAGCTGTACATCTTAAAGATTGTATCCCTCTTGTTTGAAGCTGGCACCTGAGATCTTGCTGAGTTTATACAAAGCTGTCTCCACTTCAGCAAAAACGCATCGTCACTTCCAGGTTTTGGATAGATAACACCTCCATCACTCACTAAATATTATAAAAACTGTCTCCTTTCCAAATAAATTCACTTTTTATGCCAACCTTGTGAAGACTTTCACCCAAAAACAGGGAGATGTTTGTGAATATTCTCAGTTCCCACAGCCTTATGCAACAACATTGAAGGCTCTTTTTTCAAAACAGTAATACTTTTGTGCATGGGCCATGAGTACATGATAGATTAAACGAAATCACATTGGTTCAATATAGTAATTACAGTTTTATAGCATCCTGTGAGACATACACTACAATTATCTAACATGTGGGTACATCGCACTGAGGATGAAGTACTCATTACCTGGTTAAATTGGTTAAAATTTCATCTAATGACCCAAAATGACCGTTTAATACCAAACCATTCACACTTTCCTATGGGACTTGTTTTCTAACTATATAAACTTAAAATTGGATTCAGAAAATTATCGTTATCAGAATGATACCTATAAACATCAAAACCTCACCAGTTTTCAGCAGTGAGACCCCTTTCCGCCACTCAATGCTGGGTTTTTCATCAGAGGTAAAGGAGGCTTGGATCGTGATCTTCTGGCCTGGGGTGGTGTTGAGGGTGGAGGGGTTGATCTCGTGGATGACAGGGGCCTCCAATGTGTCCGCAAACTCGTCTTCTGTACAGGTGCCCTCACCGGTCGAGTCCTCTCTCCTCATACCACCCTCCTCCTCTGACTGATCCGTAACACTGGCGAGTTCTGTACACACAAAAACAATTACATCATTTCACACAATTATGTCAGTCTTAAGCTTATCAAAACAGCATAAAAACTACAAACCTTGCCCTCATTTAATGTAAATTATCTGTATAAAATTCCTCAAGACGCTGCAAATTATCAGGGATTCCCAGACAAGATGCATAAGTGAAGGAGAGATTAGTGGTTTGCCTGATTACCTTTTACAAAGAGATGACAGCTGGTTGACTGGGACCCTGTGCTGTTACTGGCAGTACAGACATAGACACCATCGTCCTCTGGGTAAGCTCCAGCGATGATTAGACGAGCAATGTGATTGTCATCATAGGTCATACGGAAGAACTTGGACAGCTGCAAAAAAAAAAAACCATTTAGTTATTCTCTAGTTATACAATATATACAAGATACAATCTATATTTAAGTATATATATATTTATATATTATATCTATACAGTATATATATAAATATATATAAATTTCATAATCCTGGACTTTATATATAAATTTCATAATCCTGGAATAAAATACATGTAAGAATTGCAAGACTTGCAACTTATGAAATTTTCAGAAGCAATCATTACCTAATGAACACGTACAAGTGTTCCACCACGTTCTTATCTGGAGTCTGTAAGCTAACTGTTAACTTATTGATTTCTTTTGACATTAAAATACTTCAAACGAGTTTTTGTTCTAATCTATTTCTGTAATCCTCGATAACTTTAGAGACAAGACAGGTTAGAATAGTTTATAAATATATATACACAGTGGAAACACAATACCTTATCTACATCTCGCCAATAACAACCGGTGTGCACACAAAGGTACCAAAACGACACAAATGGAGGCGTGAACTTCACGATTCACAGTCTGAATTCAAATACCGTTTTGTTACCCGGGTGTTATATACCGGTATTGTTTTCCTCGAATCTTTGATAAAAATTTTAACTGAAGTCCTAGATTGTAATGCTCATACCCTAAGCATGCATATGTCTCCTAGATATAATAACGCTCCGTTTAATTCATAAGCCGTCCGAGGCAGACATTTGCGAGATATACACTGATTCAATATTTACTTTAAAAACTGTTTCATTCAGTCTAAATTTTAATCCCTGCCTACTTTTGTTTAGATGTGCAAAAATGTCCTCCCCATATTTATTTAATAGCACAAGGTGGTCTGAATCATTTTAATTGAAACATGAAATTCTACGTGATTAGCCCCGATCTTTATTTAACTAACTCTTTTCAATGTTGGTCTAAAGAAATTTAGATTCCCATTAATCAACTACATTTCAAATTATTCATCTATGGAAATGTAACTGGTATCAAATTGCTGTACATTAAATTTCAACTGTCCTCTTTAATTCTATGTATAAAAAGATTTCAAAATTTGTATAGATGGAGCACTTAAAGACTTTTAAACAGTCTTTACGACTTTATCATATCTTTCTATTTTCCTCTTTGAAATGGTTTCCCTTTTATTCTGTGACAAGAGAAGACAAAGCAGGAGGATCATTTCAAGTCCAGGATGTAATTAAATTCAGAGAGATCTAAAGAAATCAATGCTGAATATTTGATGATTGAATTTTCTTTTCTAACTCATTAAATGGAGCTCATCTCGTTGCTTTTAACAAGACTAACAGTAAACTGACATTCTGTAAAACATCCAGAGCTGAGTTTAAAAACTCAATTAATGTGTACATACCCCGTGTTCCCCTAAGTGGACAAATGTAACGATGACCACTGATAAAGTGAGGTGACCACTTAAAATAGTCCCAGAACATATATAGCAATAAACTGTCCAACACTTGAAGTTAAATACCAGCTTACATATTGACAGATCTAGTGTTGTATACAATACCACATTTATTTCACATCTAGCTTATCAGGTCTTTTTTTTTTTAATCTCTATTTGTACAAATAGTACAGTAATACATGTACCACCTTTACTTATTGTTGGTTTTAATGGCTGTTTATCAGAATAGCCAAAACATTGCCGACTGCAAATAATCACCTCAATACAGCTACATGTATATCAAACCATTGACTGTGTACTGCCTGGTGTGCTTGAATCTAAGTGCACACGCACTCAGAATGCTGCCTAGAATTCGTAATCTATTTCTGGAGCATTCCAATACACATCACACATATTCATACACTGATACAATCTTCAGTGTCCTAAATCTCGAATTCCTAAATTATCCTAAATTATGCATTAACCTCGTTTTCTAAAACCCATTAAGGACGCTTTCATACATCATAAAAAGGGCACCTTATTCCCTACAAGCACCTGGACTGTATATTTTGTTATCTTCTACTTACTTTGATTTGGTTGTTGTTCATGGTCCATGTGATTTGTGGGCGGGGCACACCGGTGATGTGACATTCCATGGTCACGGAATCCCCCTCAGTGACAGTCTTGTCCTTCAGTCGGGTGTTGAAGGATGGAGGCTGGCGGTGTCGATTTTCCACGTAGCTGACGTGTCGCGTCAGAACATGTCTGAAATCTGTTGTCTTTGGGCTGGACGGAGGTTTATTATCCTTAGAATCGTATTTACTAAAACTATTACTTGTTCGTCTTTTTCTTGACAGAATACTTCGAAAATCGTCAGAATTATTTTCAGGAGTTTTCACACTGCCATTTTCAGATGACGTTTCGGTGTGATTTAAATTCAAATTCAGTTTACTCAACGGAGGTCTAGTTTTCGTTGTCTCTTCTTTGAGTTTCGTTGATTCATGAGCTACACTGTCGAGTTTCGTTGATTCGTGAGCTACACTGTTGGGTTTCGTTGATTCGTGAGCTACATTGTCGAGTTTCGTTGTTGATTTCACCTCCCCATTCAGACCTTCCTTATTGTCTTCATTCCTCTGCTGTCGTCTCGTCCTCCAATCACTTACGTTATCTCTACTTTCACTTTCACTTTTGACGACAGGGCTTTGAGAGTCTCTAATATTGTTCACATTCCTGTTTTTCCTATTAGCGAGAACAGTTCGGAAATCTTCCTCTTTATTTTCCGCAACATTGTGGGAAATGGTTGCATTTGGTTTTGAATATTCCTGTGTGGTCATTTTACTTTCAGCTTCCACACTTTTTTCACTGTTCACTCTTGAGCTGTTTGAATTTTCCGCTTCATTGTAAACATTTTGTCTGGTTTTCCCCAGGGAATGAACTTCTGGCATGTCTGTTTTTTCGGAGACATTTGTTTGAGACTCGGGTAACATGGAATCTGTCGCTCCTGTTTGTGGTATTGAAATGTCCACGACATTGCTATGATCTGGTGGGATGAAGTCTTTGTGTGCAGGAGATTGCCTGCGTCTCTGTCTTCGCGCAGCTAACAAGTTCTCAATGTCGACTTCGTCCATGACATCCGACAGGACTGGAGGATGCGACCGAGCTGGAGGATGAGACTGAGCTGGAGGCTGCACATCGTCTGACAGCGGTGCTAATTTTTCCACTCTCTCTACGGGTGAAGGTTCTGAAATGGGGACTTCGTGCACAGCTGGTGAGTTCCTTTGCCTCCTCGTACGAAGAGGCAAGGATTGCTTCCCTTGATCTGGAGTCTTTTCATCAATTTTCTGATGATTTGTTAAAGTTTCCTCTTTAGGAGTATAAAATTTGGATTTGACCGGTATTTCACTATTTGGAACTGTGTCCCTTTGTGATGATGAAGGCTTGTTGTCTGACGTTTCAGATTTCAGTGGTGATGTGTTGGATGTTGTCTCCTGTTTGACAGAAATTGATAACTTCTCTTTCATTACCGAGAAGTTGTCTCTATTCACTACTGGCGATGCTTCTTTTGGCACAGAATTCCTCTTGCTATTTAATACAGACCTATAGTCAACAGAACTGCTGGAGTTGTCTTTCCTGGATGGTGTTCCTGAGAACGAGTTGGACTTTCTCTCAGTTTGCTGTTTCACTTGCTCTTCTCGTGACTGTTTCCTTAGTGACAGAATTTCTCTGAAATCTGTCCCTAGCTCAGGTCCAGCGGAATGTTTTTTCTCAAGGTTTACCCCCGTTTTCAAAAGATCATTATCTGATTTGTGTTTTAACAAACTTCTGTATTCTTTCCTCTCGGAGGAGGCTGGTTTAGATTTCAACACTCCACGGAAATCATGGCTTTCATGACTCTTTGGTGGTTTTTGTTCTAATTTCCTGAGCTTTTCTATCCTATCGGACACTGAATTTCCACTCAGCTGTTTTGGCACATTTGAATTTTTCACTACCTCAGGAGGCTTGGTCTTGGACACTCCTGGGGAACTCAAGTTGATCGTTGACTTCTTCTGCTCAATATTTTCTTCAACAACCCTATGCATAGACCTAAAATTCATAGAACACTGTAGAATAAAATCAACACACCATATTTCCATGTAAATGAAAAAAAAAAAATTAAAAAACATTATGCCATTTTTTTTTTTTAACAATAATTTTTTTAAAATAAAATTATTCAGAATCAATACCCCTATCAACACTTTGCACAAGTTACGTCCCTTGACAATCAAGTTACATTACATGGCATATTGCAGCTCTGGCTTTTGATATTTTTAAATCAATTGCAGCAAACAACAATAATGCCCTAAGGTGGGTCAACAAATAAATTTGTATGAAAACTTAATAATTCGCTATAATTCACAGCATTTGGTAGGATAAAGGAGGAAATCTTACAAATGTGTACCAGTGCATCCAAGTTTAATTGGGGAAAGATATATGCTTTACTACACAACATCACAACGCCAGACAAACCAAAGGACTTTTCAGATTGACCTATGGCTGACGCTGCAATGGGACATAACTCACAGCAAAGTATTGATATGTGTAAGAAATGATAGAATTCTAGCAAGACAATGTATTTGAAAGCATTATTTCAAAAAAAAAGTTTCAATTTTACTGTTATAAGACATAATTCAACATACTGTTGTGGAGGTGGAACATTACATGGGGGGTTGCTGGTTAAATCTGAATCATTGACAACAAGTCTTGTATCCATGGAAACGACTCCAGCTGGATTTGTGAGTGTACATGTGTATATTCCACTGTCACTATTAGTTACATTTCCAATTTCCAGGACACAGTCTTCTCCAAATGTAATCTACACAGAAAATTACATGTATATTTACAGTACTGAATTTGACTTCATCTTTACATAGCACTTTCTCTTTGAAACAGACAGGTATACTGAATTTTCAGTTTGCTAGCTTTTAATAAATCTGGAAGGAGAGGTACCTTATGTCTTCCATCGTTGTTGATTGTTTTCCCGTTAGTTTCCCACGCTACACTTGGTGCAGGGGAACCAGTAATCCTACACAGAAATATAGCACTTCCTCCCGATTTCACCTCCACCATGTGCGGCTTCAATATGAAGTCTGGTTTCTGGTAACTTTTTTCTGTTAGGTAGCCTGAGTCCGATCTCAAGCTTTTCTCTGACTCGGATTCACAATACGTTGGCTGAAAGCTTGACTCGGAGGAAGTGTTATGTTGCATGCAGGTTTGTGATAAAATTTCTGTACAAAATTGTCAAAAAAATGTCTCTATCACAGTTTGTTCATGGCATTAAAACACACAAAAAATAAATTTCATAAATATAAAACAAACAAATTTAAAGAAAAAGAAAAGAAAAAGAGGAGAGATTGAATACGCATGCATGGAATGTTGTTAATTGATAGTTCAAAGAAAAATAAGAGAGAAAGAAAAAAAAACTAAAAGATAGAAAAGAGAGAAAACAGAATGATTCAGTATTTTCTGGTAGAGCGCCGGCGATCAGATTCTGAAAGATATAAATAAGTGAGAAAAAGAATTAGACTCGAGTCTTCATGTCAGAGAAATGCTTTATACAGATGTCTAGAAAGCATTGCATTGAATTTTACTTAATTAACAAAGCAACTGATCACTTTACAAAAACAAGAAAGAAAGAAAAGAAAAAATTACAGATATCTTTACTTTTCTTGTAATTGAAACATGCCAATATGCTTGGACTTTCAAAATAACAATAATAATCTAATACAATTCATTCCTTCATAAATTTTCATGCAATGCTGAAGACATGCACCCCCCCCACCCCCCCATTCCTGTGACATTTAGATCGGCCTTGATGCCCCCTCCCCCTTCCTACCTCTGACACACAGAAAACAGAACGTATCAGTATCTCCGTAATCATTGTATGCTTCACACACAAACTCTCCCGTATCTTCCGGTAGTACCTCCGGAATTATCAGGCGATGGATGCTGCCTTCTGACTTCATCTTAAACACTGGATCATCAAAGCTGATCTCCCGGTCTTTATGAACCCATACAACCTCAATAGGAGGGGTGCCTAGAGAAAAAGTCAAGCTCCATGCTCATGCTGCGAAGGTCATGCAAAGTTCTGAACATTTTAAAAATGCAATCGATGCAACAGTGTCAATCATTCTAACAGAAAAACAATGAACACAGATACTGTTACTTAAAATCTACAAACTAACTACCTAATTAATTAGTCAAAATTTGCTATAGTTAAACACATCTTACCATATGCCAAATTATTTTCGAACAGGAATAAACAGCATTTTACCTTACTTTCTAATTGACAACCTTAAAAAGTAGACTGTTTTTAAACTAATCATATTTAATCCAATGTGTTTTTCATTTTGAGTTAGCTCCTATTGTGACAATTGCAGGGGTAGTCTAGACAAACGGCACTGCCCAACGCCCAGGGCAACCATATTTTAGAGTCGGGCAGGTAAAATTAGAAGAAAGAATGAATTTGGGCATGTGAATTTATGAAGTAAAATAAAAATATATGGTAATGTCAATTAAGGATAAACTGAGAGTATGTCCTATAACTTAATAAAACTACATACATCCCTCTAGTGAAGGGAGGATGTGGATCAATGTAAGTTGAAGTTAAAATCGACTGTAAAGTGCGGAATCAACTTAAGACACAATGTCAAAGTGAACGTGCTATTCATTGATGAACTGGTTGTGACATTTAACAGGAAAAGAGAGGATCCTGATTCCTGAATGTAATAATAACAATAATTAGCTGTCAGTATCTACAAAGCATGTAAAGTATGATGAAACGAGGAGAATATGAGTGGGAGGAAAATTAGTTATGGCATCATTACCTTCAGCAAACAAAAATAGATATGAATGAATTGAATGCATAGAATACATCAAGATAAAGAATTTTGAATAGTTTTATATATATGTCTTAATTTAAGGTGGGGCAAGTGAATTTTGTGGTAGGGCAAGTGAATTTTTGTGGTAGGGCAAGTGAAATTTGGCATCACTACCTGTCCTTGGGTAAATACTTCAAAAATCTATTTGTCTATCTCTGCAATTGCCATGCTTTTGAACAACTGACACATCCAAAATAAATTACACTCACACTTATCACCTTCAAAACACAGCAATTGAATTTTTTAACAGACATTTTCTTTTCTCAATTACAGGGGCTAGCAAACAAAATACAGTCGACCTTCGGTATCTCGAACACAAATATATCGAATATCATGGATATGTCGAAGCGATTTGGAAGTCCCNGATATATCGAATATCATGGATATGTCGAAGTGATTTGAACACTATTCTTTCAAGTCTACCCTCAATATATCGACTCTGGATATCTTGAATATTTTTCTCAGTCCCATCAAGTCGAGAATAAGAGGGTTGACCTGTACAACACAATAGTTGAATATCTATTGTATGTATGCAACCTGCATGCTATCAAGATAACAAAACCAAGAACTTCCTGATGGTTATTTCTAAATACACAAGCTAAATAATCAAAAAGTCAATGTTTCATAAAAATACTTCGACAAAACTGAACACTCACACAAACTCAGTAGACAAATAACTATAGCCCATTTCAACACAAAGGATGAACTTTTACATGTTCCCTATGGATACCGACCTTCGACCTGAACCACAGCTCCACCCGATCAGCCGTCATAGCCTCCATGTCCACGATTCTTGAAATACTGTGGGCTCTTTGAAATCACTGGGTGTGGCTGAGGAGGAGCTCCAATCACCGAACATAAGTATGTAAACTCAACTAAACATCAGGTACACTCACAGCGCCAGACACAAGATGTAAGCTCACTAACATCAGTAAGCTCACGTAACATCAATAAGCCTACCTAACATCAGTCACATGCAGCTAACATCAGTAAGCTACTAACATCAGAAGCATCCATAAACTCACAAAACTCACTAATCATCAATAAGCTACTAACACATTAAGCTACTAACATCAGTAAGCTACTAAATCAGTAATTACTAAACATCAGTAACCTACTAAACATCAGTAACCTCATAACATCAGTAAGTTACTAAACATCAATAAGGCTACTAACTCAGTAAGCTACTTAACATCAGTAAGTTACTAACATCAGTTAAAGCTACTAAGCACATGTAACCTACTAACATCAGTAACACTAACATCAAGTAAGTTACTAACATCAAATAAGCACTAAACATCAAGTAAGCCACTAACAAAGCTCACTAACAATCATAAGCTACTAACATAAGGTCAAGCTACCTAAACATCAGTAAGACTACTAACAGCAGTAGCTACTAACCATCTAACCTACCGATTACATCAGTAGCTACTAACATCAGTAAGCTACTTAACATCAGTAAAGCTACTAACATCAGTAAAGCTCACTAACATCAGTAAGCTACTAACATATAGCTACTAACATCAGTAAAGCTAACTAACAAAGTAACACTACCAGGCCCAGACACAAGTATGTAAGCTCACTAACATCAGGTCACTAACGTATAGGGGGGCTACTACATCATAAGCATAGCTAACGATCAGTAAGCAGCACCTAACGAAGACTCATGGTATACTACAGGGACCTAGACAAAAAAGTCAAGTTAATATTATTCAACACTTTTAATACAAGTTTGTAAGATGAACTGTCCATTAAATTACCTAACTTTCACCAAAGGTTCCAAAATTACAGCAGAAACCAAATGTTTGGTTCAATAGAATTCACTCCTAATAGTGCAGATGCATTATTCGATTGATCGTATCTCTATATGTTGATGAGTCTATTTGTAAACACTAATGACGTGTGATTCTCACCTACATCAGACACGTTAGCTTGGATTTGATCCTGTCCAGCCTCATATTTTTCAGCAACATTTGTACAGTCCGAATCACCTTGTCTGGACATTGGACAATGGTCAGCTTAACTTTGATCCATCAAAATCCATCTTGACGTCCTTGCCTAACGGATTTCCTTGTTGTTTCTATACCACTTAATGGACGGTCTGGATATCCTGTAAATAGAAATCAGAATTTTTAATATTTTACTGCCACCTTTTTTAAGGGGCACTTTTTCATACTGAATGATAAATATATGTAAATTATCAGGAAATAAAGCGTTTCAACACACATCAGAGTGGACTTAATGATTCTTTGAATTCAAACATCTGTTTTCTAATTTAATTAAAATATACCACGCCATAAAGAGAGCCTCTGTAAATTCTTTTTCCCATTAACTTACTACATGAGTCAATAAAAGTTCAGCTAGCATGCTCCAACTTCCTCATTATACATGAAACAAATTTTTGCCATCCATTAAAGAGAACAGAAACGGATGAAAAAATAAATTTTTCCATTTATCGAAAGTGTATATTCAGTTTGCTGTCTTTCACAAACAAGATGTAGCAATATCACAAATGTTCACCTTGATCAAGAATAAGTACATGTTAAGAACATAGTCTGACTGGTGGTGTGTGTGTGCGCCGCGTGGTGTGTGTGCTATAGATTATGTTTATTGATTTTCAAAGCTGGAAAACTAGACTTTTGCTTATCCAACATATATGTGCACCATATTTTTTTTTATCAAAAAACAACTTTTCAATTTTGACAAACTATGGTGTAAAAATAAACATATTTGCAAAGTCCAATTTGCAAGAATAATTCAACCATATTTTAACTTCATTTGTTTTAATCTATAAAGTCACCAGTTTTGATCACTTCTCAACTATCTCAAATTTGGAGCTGAAAACACATTGTTTTCCTTACC
>CAJDSM010016389.1:0-11013 GCA_903981925.1 Ostrea lurida
AAACTGAAGGATGGTTAGAATTTAATGTTTGTATATATAAAAAAAAATAGCAAGTATTTGGGCCAAAATTTATCGATTTCTTGAGTTTTGATTTGAAAACTTAATCAGTAAGAGTGGCAGATTTTAGACTGTATCTTATCAGGACAGCCGATTTGTAAAGCTTCAGTTCTTAATGATAGTTAAAAGAATAGCGGAAATCATTTGCTCACCGATAAGGTAGCTCAAATCACCTGATGAATGGTCAACTTGAACACACAGTGACTTACACCTGGAGAGCAGGTGAATATTTTTCTCGCTGTTTCAGAAACCAATAGGTAAGCTGCCAATGCAAATGGAAATTGGCACCAACGATCAAAGATATTAGAACACTATTGGTGATACAATTCGAAGTGAGTTTAAGCAAGAGTTAATCATATTGCAGCTCAACATGCAATACAGCCATATGTGCAGGTGATGACCTGTAATAATTATTTTGAGTAAATCTGAGCACGGAGCACCTCAAGATTTTAGAATGCTGCTAAGCACCTGTGTATTTGAGTAGACAAGCAAGCCTTTGTGCGTTATGGCAACTGTATGATTTTCTTGCAGTATGATTTTCTCAAACCACAGTATTTCCTGTTAAAGGACGATTAAAGCTTTTACCTAATGCCTCTAATTCTGCTGTGGAGACCCATTGGGACAATTGTAAGGCAGGGTAAACATGGTAAAAAAGATATGTGGTCATAAATTTGCTCAAAGAGCAGAAAATGTCATTTTTAATGCCTTTTTATGTTGATTGCTTGTAAAGAGAGCCAGATTCCACCAATCCCTAACAATAGTGTTGGATTGCCAATCTTCTGGTTTTAGGAGAGTTGAAATAGTTGGATAATTCTCCAAGAATTTGTCATTCTGACCAAACTTTGAACTGGAATAGTTGAAGTTTGAAATGAGTGTCAGTCTTGTAGTGTATCGATGTGTAAATGAATTGCACTTGAAACTTTGACAAGTTGCATGTGGTCAGGGTGTTGCTATGAAATCAGTTGGTTTTTTAGTAAGACATGGTGAATTATTGTTCCTGTGGTGGTCCCTTGCTTTGTTGGGGGTGGGGTTACTATAGCCAGCTAGAGGGTCAGGGGTAACACACTATTATTCTGTGTTATGTAAACATATTCATTACATTGTATTTTCTGTTTTATTTCATACCCATCTTTTTTAGGTATGTAAGGAGGGTAGGGACTTTAACCAAGGCTCTAATACTTTTGGTAGGGGGGCATCAATTTGTCTATCACCTACTAATTGACACTATGGGAGGTACTAATTGAGACTATAGGAGGTACTTAGTCATTGTCCAGTCCTTTAGACTGAAGTATGATGCCTACAGAGGCCGAGATGATAGGGTGTGTTACCCACTGCTGGTGGGGGTCGGCTGGACAGAGGCCGAGATGATAGGGTGTGTTTACCCACTGCTGGGGTCGACTGGACAGAGCCGAGATGATAGGGTGTGTTTACCCACTGCTGGGGGCGCTGGACAGAGGCCAAGATGATTAGGGTGTGTTTACTGACTGCTGGGGGTCGGCTGAAATGTTTGTTTCTTATGTCACCTCAAGTATTTTCCACCATTACCACCACTGATGGTCCAGTGACCTCTCTAGACTAACTGACCAAGTCAACAGACGGTGACCTAGATAAACTGACCAACTGCTGATTGGCTTCAAATTGTCAAAGGTTGCACAGATTTTGATATGAATCTTGTATTAATTTTTAGTTCAAGAGAGTTTTAGTGAAAATATGTGTTGATGCATGTGCATCTCACATTAATGAAAAGGTGTCTGTAGGTGTGAAGAAATGATATATAATATAGTTAGGGATATATGATACAGTTGGGTCAGACAGGGTTAATAGAGAATTTTACTCACTTCACTAAGTCTCTAGCCAGAAAAACTTTTATAACCTTAAAAAGTAGGAGAGTGGCCATCAATCAATCATCTTGTAGTGGGTCTTTGTTTTTCTTGTGTGACTTTGAGACAATGCATGCTGGAGTATGTTAGTTACCCCCAAGATCAAAATACCCAGACCCCCTATCAGAATCATTCAAGTCCCTGCGGAATGTTTTGTCTGCCTTGCTAATCACTGGTTGTCATGTAAGATCTCAGAGAGGAGATATTGATCCTAGAAGTACTCTGTGATCATCAGTCTTCTGCTACCTTAAGGTGGCTTACTACACTGGGATAATGATAATTATAATCATGATGTGATAATAAATAGTAAGTACATGCATAAAAGAGGCAAATAATTTGCAATTTTGAAGGGGGGGGGGCATTATTTAAAAAAAAATTTATTTCAATAAATGCCACAAAAAGACTCTGATGGATTTGAAATCGGAAGTTTGATTTCCTGACAGATTATCCACTGAGTCACATACTGTAATGGGAGAAATATTCGTGTGGGTTTTATTTTCGCTATATTTGCTATTATATAAACGATCGCAAAAATAAAACCGTTGCGAAATGCTGTTCAGTCTCTTTACTATCCATGAAATTTACACCATGGTGAAGTCTTTTACAGTAGATATACAAACAAAACTATTGACACAAGTAATTTCACAAAGATTTGAATTGCCATCTTGTGGCATTTGAATTGCCATATTTTGACATTGTGTTGTAAGATGTACAAGTTTTGATGTAGTGAGTTACCGTAATGAAAGAAATATGAAAAGATAATTATTCATTGAGAAATTTATCATCTGATTTCCTCATTATGAAGATTAATTGAAAGGTTGCTTTCCATAGTTTCCTGGTATCCCATGTGCAATTCAGGATAATACCTATCCTGTATTAACTTATTTGAAATGTCAGCTGTGCAATTTCCCTGCAGGTTGTAACTTTTAAAGGCTAAGTTCACAACAACATTAAATGGCATGCTGACTTTTGTAATGTCGGGGCAGAGCACCCACAGAAGTAAGAATTTAGTCCGGGGATCAGGCAGGATTTCATAGGAGGGACTTACCGGGATTTTTTTAAAAGAACTTTTCTAGCCCCGAGATAAAATAGAGAGTAAAGAGCACTTGGGCAGCATTAAACGTTCAAAAATTTTGAGCAAATGAAATTTGAAGATTTCCTAATCATGTAAGGGGTGATTCATCGTGAAGGAACCTCTTGAGACATTTAAAAATCGCAAAGTTGCCTGACTTCCGTATTGAGTTTGTCAAAACATAATTTAATTGGGGCCCAGTTAAGAGTATGTATGTATACACACGAAACACCTCTCTTTGATGTTCCGCTGCAGTGAGAGCAGCACAGGAAACTCCTCCTATGCTTTCCTCTATAATTATTATTATTATTTATCGAAACAACCAGACACCTTTTCAAGGACAAATGAATGTTGAGTATAACTGTTTCTCTGCATTAAGGAGGGTTAATTGGAGAATATGCACTGCAGATTGGATAAAAATGTCAAAAGAAACAGCCTTGTCACAAATAATATTACAAGACATGTGAAGCACTTTGACCGCTAGACTTCTTTATTCACAAAAGAAATTCATCTGTTCAGCCCTGATAATCTTTTCCAGAGTCTCAAGATGTGTCCTCTTCAACATAGCGAACATTGAACTTTCACCGACTTGTCAGGAGCTAATGAAATTACTTAATCATTTTAAATTTACTGTTGGCCTGACACGACAGTGCCCAGCAAATCCTTTGTTTGTCTGTTTGCTCCACATCTCTTGTATTAGTGACAAAACAAATTTGTCCAGGTCTTGGTTATATGAGACTTAATGTGCTGGGAGATTTACTTTACTTGAATGAAGAACTTTTTCACCCCCTTGAATCTTTCTAGGTGTATACAGTGTGCGCACCTACATTTGGAATTTAGCACCCAATAAATCGCTGACAAGCCCAATTTTTAACAGGGGATCATCACAATATGAACCAAGAAATTTCTTTCAGCAGTTAATAGATTTTTTTTGGCAGGGAGCAAGGCAACATATTTGTAGTAGTTAGAGGAACTGTCACATCAGACACCGTTATGCCCTGTAGGAAGATTCCTAACAAGACAGATATTGATGCATTTTTTGGTGCAGCATTTGGCTCTCTGTCAGGATGAAGCTTGGGGGGAAAAGAAGATAATTGCTGACCGCTGCAGCTGATGGCCGCATGCAATTATTTTGTCTTTTGTAGCGGTATTTAATATAATAGATTTTCCATTATAAAATGTTGGCGTTGCTCAAAAGTTACTCAGAATAGAAAGTTTATCTCTCCAACATATATTTTAGTGCCAGATTTTGTTGATTTACAAGAAAATCTGCCAGTTAATGATTCATTGTTTGGAAACTAAAACGAATCTTATGTTTGAGGTTGTTTGAAGTTAATTGTGGACATGCAAAGAAGCTTTGATTATCCTATAAGTGAGGTGATCCTATTAACTGAAGTCTTAGGAAATATTATGTAGAAAGGCTCAGGTCTAGTGGTTTTACAGATTTCTCGAGCACCTAATGTTGTCTGCATGGTCCAACCTTACATCAAAATCTTATTTCACCTTCTTAAGATTAATGCACCTGTCTGTCCCTTTCATGAGGTAAGAAGACTCCACCAGGTCAGGATAAAAGGGGTGGTACTACAGTCAAATAGGTGTCTACTTTCACTTTGAATTGGCAGTAAAATCTGGTTTTATGCCCCTATATTACAGTGTTAGGTAGAAAAATTTGACTTTGTGGTCAGCACATCAGTCAGGCTATGGCAGTAATGGCAGACTCGGACTTAAGGGACATCTGGGAATAATTGATTTTAAATGACTGCCACTTGATAATATATATGGCTACCTCAGGGCAGAATTATATGCTAGATAGGCGTTCCAGCTTCTGACCCATTCACTTCACAAGTCAAAATTGACAAGGTAGAAAGATTGTGATATTTTACATCAAATTTACCTTGTCCTAATCTGGTTTGCTTATGCTAAGTGATTCTGAGAAAATGTCATCAAAATCGATGGCAAGAAAAGCCACTAGGAAGTAATTTATCTTGATAGAGATTGTTAATTGCAATATATAACTGTGGTTCATTAGCGGTAATTACTAGATTGGCTNTAATTGCAATATATAACTGTGGTTCATTAGCCGTAATTGCTAGATTGACCTGTAAATTGTTGTTCTGTTGGGAATGTTGACATGACTTAAAGAAGTACTGTAGTCCTGAGATAAGATAAACCTCGATTATGTAATTTACCGTGTGCAATAATATTTTGATCAGTTGACTTCACTAAACATAGCCTATCTAATTGTTACCATACAGTGTGTGATTGCTTGTTGGTTAAGATGTCTGGCAAACTTAGTTTTATGGAAGCCCATGAGACTTGGTATACTGACTTGGGAATGTTAAGCTATTAATTCTCTTTGATTCTTGGCCAGAGATAAGACAGCTTTGTTGATGAGAGTCAGCTGTCTGGGGCTCTGCTGGTCATCAGTGGTTCCTCCACATCCTGGACGTGTCCTTGCATTCATTAACTTCCCCATGATTAACATGTCAGTGGGCACTGGGCAAGGATATAGCACATCACATCTATTTCACAAGAGACCCCAATTGTGCAGAACAGTCATGTTGTTTGTACAAAATAATTTTTCCAGAACCTTATTTCCGTGTCAAAAACTCTATGCAAATTCATTTGGTTTGCTTGAAAATAAAAACAACACAAAGAAAAGGCTTTTTGTAGAATATGTATGCCCATATAGATGATCTCATTTAAAATATTTCGCATATTCTTATGGAAAATTTTGACAGGATCTTCTGAAAAAGATACTGGTATACATTCATGTACATACAGAGAAAAATGAAACTAATGTCACTCGCTAAAATTGAATTTCGAGTGCAATAAAAAACTTCAAACTATTTGTCATGAATCAATTGAAAATCTTTTATTTATTTATTTCATGTAATTGTAAATATCCCCACAGTCAATGTTTATCTTGCTCACTGTATGAGACTGAATAGCTAGGACATGTCCTCAGAGATTTCACCAGTTTCAAGTATGTGTTGCTTTGAATTCTTGTTTCGCTGACCATGATTATATATACAGAGGTTTGAAAAGGTTATAAAAATGTTGACGTATCTCTGGCATCGCAACAATTTAACAAATTTCAAAGTCTCGAGATCTTTCTGCACGTTGATGTTCTAGCTGTCAGAACTTCAATGGCTGGTCACCATTTTAACCAGAATTAGAACAATAGGATCAGACCTTTGTCTGTAGTACATTTATGAGATTAAATATTTTAGCTATGATATATTTGATTTGTTATGTCCCCAACCCTTTATAAAATTTAAAGTTCATTTGACAATTACCTAATTATACTCAATATTGTGACACATCTGAGAAATATTTGAACCATTTACTCATATCAGTGAAAAATAAATAATTATTCCTGTCTAAACATGCCAAATACTGTTATTATTTACATGTCCTGGGGGGCCTGGGATTAATTTAATCAAATGAGTTATAATTTTTCCCAGCTATTACATAAGACTGGTTTGAGTTGGGACTGCAGTTCTATTGCATTGGTCAACAAATTTCTGTCTATTATCAGACACCAAGGCCTTGCATCAAAAGGCTTGAGTGACAGCTGATAGCTGCAGCACATGTCCTAACGGCTAAGTCTATAAATTCACAGGCTAGGGATATTTGGAGCTAGGTGTAAACACAGTATTAAAGGGGCAGTGTGGAGTGACCAGTGTGTTTTTATTTCACAACAATGCAGGGCTGACCTTATTGTGTGTGTAACTGTGGACAAGTAGCTGGACAATGTAGTTGTTTATCATTGTTCAGGGTCAGTTTGAATTGAGAATCATTCTACCATTCTGTATTCTCATTGGCTGATAGGGAACCCCCCTGCCTTCCTTATCTTTTGACTGCAATAGTGAGAGGCTTGTGAAACCACCAGCCTTCCACTGCTCATACTGCAAAGAGCATTTGTGTTTTCATGCCTCATTCAGTTTGTGAAAGAAGTGATTAATTTTGTAAGTACTAAGCCAGTGTGTTTACAGTCAGAAGGACATTTCAGGCCATGGATTTATTTCAGTGAGCTAGCACTTTGTTATCTGACTCATCCATATAGTCACACACCTTTATAAAAGTTTGGATGTGCGTACAATCATTGATATACTATTTAAATCACTCTAACGGATTTGCCCATAGTTTCATTTTCTGAGCTGAGTGCATGACGGAAATAAACACTTCTCTGTGTGTAACAATTTTATACAGGGAAGTCTCTTGTACATGTTACACAGAGAAAAAAAAGTTTTTCACCATAAAGGAATTCATTGATTGTGTATCTTTGTGTGTAAAACAGGGGAATTTCTTTAATAACAGTTCATTGACTGAGACAGTTATAGTGGTTTGTCTTCTTCCTTTGATGTTTTTTTACGGACTTTAAATTCCTCGGTGGGCCGAGTTAAAGAGGTAGTAAAGGTTCAATCAGACACATTGCGCATCGAGTTGTGAGAGGAGGTTACAGCTGACAGGCAAGTTCCCCCTACATGTGTCTACAGCTACCGTCAAGACGAGCGCTCAGTCACGTGTGTCCGATCTAGCGCAGGAAGGAAACTTTGTCACCAAACGTGTTTGTAGTCCACTTGAAGACTTGCTTTAGATGGAAATGTGTAGGAAGAAAAAACTTTGTTGTCATATTTTTTAACTTAAAAAATTTTCACCAGGGAACTTGATATAAACAAGAGGTTGTAAAAATAGAGGAAGAGTGTTAAACTGATTGAAGACATGGGTGGAAACAATTCTCATTTTGATTCTGATTTCGACCCGCGGTATAACATTGAGAAGAACTCTAAAAATTGTGAAACCAACTTCCAGAGACTTCAATACCACGGTGTCAGATACCCTAAAGGTAACATTCTCCATTTATCTTGATTTATGTTCTAAATTATCAATAACTGCTCAAATTAATGGATCATTAATTGAGCCTTTAGGGACTATGAACAAATACTTTTTCAAGAAGACATAATTATTACATTGTCACCTGGATGTTTATTCCTTTAGGGTCACATGTGTTTTATAGATGTGACAAGTGTTGTGTCATATGTAAAAATTAATGTTTTCCTGTTAGGAGCAATTGACAATTAATCCACTTATATATATTTTATTTAAGTATATAAAATTTGTGGGTTTTTTTTTTTTTTTTTTTATTATTTCTTAAAATAAAGTGAATAAATGTCATTTTTACATGTTATATTCCCATAATGTTAAGTTTTAAGAGATTTTAATGCTTTTGATATTTTATGAGCATCTTGGGGACCTGGTTCAAAAGGTGAAAGAAAGTGATGCGTTGTAATATTTTGAAATCGTGACATTTAGTGTTTAAATTGTTTGACAAATAAAAACGTTCATACCTAATTCCTTTAAATAAATAACAGCATCTGTATAGTAATAATGATGTTAATATCAAGTTTTAAAGATGAAATAATTAAAACTTTGACAATGTGAATAGTTTGAAAAAAGATTATAATCTAAATCTCTAATAAATATCTTGCAAATTATTTTCATGAATTTTATAGATATTTAATTTAGCATTTAGATTTTATTAGCAGTTGAATTAAATATAAAGTAGTAGTATACAATTATACTCTCCCTATCTCTTGTGAATAAATTTGTATTTTGAAAAGATTATAATATTATTTTGTATGATAATAAGTTTCCTGTATGATTGTAGGCAAGCCTAGCCCCCCAGCAGGAAATCCATCAGTGAACAACATCACACAGACCTCCCTAACATTGAAATGGGTCCCCCCACATGGATGCCCGTCTAGCACCATTCTGGCATACCAGGTGGAGGTATGTCGGGCTCAAGACAGACGCTGGAGAGTGGTCACAAACTCCTGTCAGGGGAATACCTACGATGTCAAAAATCTGGCACCAGGTGTAGAATACATGTTCCGTGTCAGGACAGAAAATGTGTATGGGAAAAGTAAACCTAGTGTTCCCTCACAAGTGATTCGGACTCTGAACGAAAATCCGTGGATTAGGCCGACGGAAGAAAAGTCCGAAGAGGAGAGGGGGGCGAAACTTATCAGGAGACATAGTCACTATATTAAAGTGGAAAACAGTGTTTCGAATCTCCTACAGAAGACAGAAATGGAGGAGATGAATGAAGTGGGAACCATTCCATTCAAACGGAACAGCAGTATTCGCCACTCTTTGCCTGTCCAGTGTGTCAAGCGACCCACAGTTTTACCCTCTAGCCTCCTGCCCGGTTCCCGACGGGAGAGCGTGTGTAGTCTGAAGGACCGAGAATCGAGGAAATCCATCGAAGAATCGTCTGTGTTCACGGATGATACCGACGAGGTGTCATCACTAAAACTTCATCGCATATCAATGACATCTACCGAAGATGATTCATGTAAATGTTCATCCTCTGCAGCTTCAATGACATCGATTCCAGAGGAATTTAATGATTGTAAGGGTGAGAAGGAGTCTGATCTTGTGTATGTCAAAACTTCGCCGCCATCGTGGCGGTACCACCCCCAGTCCCATGACATTCTCTCGGCTCCGTACTCCGATGATACAAAGTTAGCCTGGGTGACGGACCAGAAATCTACTGATCAGCAAAACGCTGACGACCCCTCACCGGTATGGCGAGACAGACATGAGAATAATAAAAATTTGCCAGATTTCCGATCACTTAGAAGTGCTTTAAACTCAAACGACCTTTTAGTGAAAACTCTCAATGCCGATAATAATGGAAATTATTCGACTCTCAGTTCCAAAGGAAAATTGTACGATAAAGTGATACAGGAAGAAGACGAACTCAATCTTGCATTTGATATTGTTTCAGCTGTGTAGGATATTACAATAAATTTCTGACCCTATTATACGGGTAGATGGAGCATGAGTTTTTTGGGTTAATATGTCAGACCGATTGGATTTCTACAATTGCCATGCTCTACAAAGGATGAGATTTGTTGAAGACAGAATATTATCTGTCTCGTTCTGCCAAATGGTGCTCTGAGTTATAGTCTTCGGTTGTAGTGTGATATTCCAAGGCTGAATCAAATCTGATCTCCTTTGTGTCATTCATTATCATGTACTTTAATCCTCAAATATGTTACTGAATACAAAAATCAGATATAGATATATAGTACACTACTGTCATGTTTTATTCAATACATACAGTTGTCCTGCTTTTCTTGATAACCAGCAAGGAATAATAAAACAAAAGAATTTAAGAATTATCAACATTTACATTTCATTTTTTTTTTATGTTGAATAGAATTATTTATTTCATAAAAGTTTTGAAATCACTCAGATGTGTTTTGTATCATTCCTACACTGCTTCAGGGTTTCTACGTACATGTATTTAGCATTGAAAATAAGAACCCATGTTTCAAAGAAAGTTGAATTACTAAGCTTCTCAAAATTTCTACACAAAATAGTGAGCTGTTTTAAAATTTGATTTCGTATCTACAAGCTATTTCTCTTTCTGATCTGAGACTTAACCTGTTTATTTTCTTTTGAGCCCTACAAAACACTTTTTCTGTATTTAGAATGGTTTATTCTTATCATATCTGTTGATGCAAGAACTTTAGCTTTCAAAAAATGGTGATTTTTTCCCCTTTAAATCATATATACTTTTACTTTTTATCTCTTTACATGAGCTCATATTTCAAGAAGCATTCCTTAGTATTCATTCTTTCAATTTTTTGCTTCCTCTTATTTGGTGAATATGCAGAAATATTTTAAAAATACATGGAAGTTGTTGTGTAAACAGTTTTAAATTACAAGTATCAAATTTTCGATTAACAGTATGCATCTATGGTAATTTATTTGCCTAAGATTTTCGGATGACAAAAGTTCTGGCTAAATATATAAAATCCTCCACACAGAGGACAGGAAATGCTTTATCCGAAATGTAAATTAAATAGAGTGTAGGGTAACATGAGGGTATAAAGATAATTGACCATGATCGTGCTCTGAAGGGGGATGGACCACGGAGTCCGGTTTCTGATTTGGACAGCTGTTGTTTTTTCAGGGTTACCCCATCTG
>CAJDSM010016394.1:18215-32651 GCA_903981925.1 Ostrea lurida
TACAGGTAAATTATACTACAGGTAAATTATAATATAGGTAAATTATACTACAGGTAAATTAATGCCCATAACTATTGGAGAAAAACAAAATGCTGGTTTTGATGGTGATAAAGCCCTCTACTAAACTTTTGATATTCATGGCCCTTTTAGATAAGGAATATTGAAATCCTGTGTATTTGAATTAGAATCATATGCATCTTTTGAAAGATGATAACATGTGAACAAGACTCCATATTGGGGGTTAAAAATGCATATCTGAAACTCCCTGTATGAGCTATGATACTTAAGCCTTATCTGGGAGGGGCGAAATGCCACTGAATATACTACCATCTCTGACAAAAAAAATTTAACTTGCTGAGGGATGAATTGAAAGTGTCCATTTCAGCAAGATACACACATTATACTCTCGTACTCTGAAAACGTGTAATGTATCTGGACTCAATTTTCCACTAAACTATTTGGCCTCATTTCACTTTTATACTTTATTATTGCATTTGTTCTATACACATCATATTATGAGGGCATGCTCTAATTGTATTCTTGTTTGAATTATGTCAGTCAATCACCTTAGACAGTTTGGGGGTTAATAAATCATCGAAGTTCTCTTTGACAAAAGGGTATGATCACACGAGATGACTTGTGTGTGGGGACTTGTATCGATCTCATAAAGGACGTCAAATGCTTGCTTTAACGTTTATTTTATTGTATTTTAACAGTTCTGACCTTTGGGCATTAGGTTGTATCGTGTACCAGCTAATGTCTGGGCTGCCTCCATTCAGGGGAGGGTAAGTATGTTAACGATATTCTCTATCTATTTTATTCTCGAGAGCAATTTAAAAAGGGATGTCATGATTGCTGTGGAATCGTTATAGAATTTGTGGAAACTAAATTTTCATAGAATTAGTGGGTACCTCTCGCCCTCGAATTCACCTCCTCAATGAATAAAAACAAAAGCAAATATTCCAGAATTTCCTTTTGTACAAATATATAAATCCATGAAATTACATCCCCACAAAACCCCCAAAAATTCAGCAAATCACGAAAATTGGCCCCCACGAATTGAAATGATTCTACAGTATCTTTCATACTTATTGATAACTAATGAATCCTTTTTCACTTTCAGACATGAATACCAGATATTCCAAAAAATAACCAAACTAGAGTATGAGTTCCCAGATGGATTTAATGTTGTTGTGCAAGACCTAGTGGAAAAACTGTTAGTACTGAACCCGGAGGAGCGCTTAGGTTGTGAGGAAATGGGAGGCTTTGAGAAGTTAAAATTACATCCGTTTTATGAAGGCATTGACTTTGATCACATTCACGAGCTGAAGCCCCCACCCCTGGTGCCATTCCTTCCCGCTACGTCTACAAATCCCGAGAACATCTGGAGCAGCTACAGGGTAGGGATGATGTCATCAGTAGTTCAGAGTGTAACGATGATGCCATCAGTTGTTCAGATTATAACGACACTCGGTCTTTTGACGCGACCAACTGCAACGAGGAAAACAAAACTCTGTACAGAGAACAGAAAGCAGAGAAAAATCAAAAAGCCCCATACCGTACCGGAGACAGTCCTCATCAAGGAGTAAATTTGACCCTCTACTTTTCAGAAGAGACCGATACTCGAAACCGGGTATAGAAGGCTGAGTGATTCCCCTACCACAGTTGTAAGCCGGGAGAAAAGATTAACGAAGTGACACACTCCTACCAGTATTCTTTTTTAAACCGCGAAAAAAAAAAATGAAGTGACTTATGGCCGGACTGAACAATACTTCTTGACTTACCGCTGAATATAGTGACTCGAAAAGTACAATCCGGTTAGTATCCTCGGTGCTTCAGACCAAACTAAATGTGTACCAGTATTGTCTCGGTCATTAAGTTCTGGCGTTCTTCTAAACTTAAATTAGAATGATTGATGCAGAGACTGTTTTGACACAAGTTTTATACATGTTTACCGATGTGGAATTGTTTAGGTATTTGTATGTAGCTTGACATGGCCTGTGTGCGATAAAAATTTTGATGTACCATCAGATAGTGTACCTTTAAAACCCCTGTCATAGAGATTCCCCCTACCCCGTTGAGTTTGTAGCTTAAAAATCATAAAATGCACCCCAACCCCTTGACTCGACACCCCTATCTATCGTCTCTAATAAACTGCTATTTTTCCTTCCGCCCGTGCATCCATAGATTGTTTTTAATATTCTGTTAAATAACCAGCTCCCTCTCGTGAAAATAAAAGTAACCAACACGTTATATGTAAATATTACTCCCAATTTCCCTCGCTGCAGGATTGCATCACTCTATTAATTTGCCTATAGGTTTTCCTACCAAAATGCTCACCTTACTACCTGGCTCCCCAAAGTAACTTCTCAGTAGTTTATTCACATCACTGGTACGTTCATAGCGATTTCATACCAAAAATACCCTAACCCTCCAGCAAGCGTTGAATTTGTTAATCGAACGTCAGAAAGCACGTGCGAATCCGATGGTTCAGAGCTCAAAAATCCACCCAACCCCCCGCCTGTACAGAAAATTCAAAAAAATTTTTTAAATTTCTAAATTTTTTCTAAAGCACAAAATCATCAGAACATATACTTAAATTTTACACCTTCACAAAAAAATTTTGACAGTTTACCTCTCAGGAAAGTTCCCATATTACGAGGAAAATTTCAAGAAAATATTTCTGTCTGGGGCCCATGATTTGACGGTTAGAATCGGACCAAAAATAGAAGTGAGCAACCTTGCAATAACAATATGACTCGTTTAAATTTTATTAATTTGCAGAAAAAAGGAAGTTGGAATAATGTCTTGTGTTGCTACTGTCAGTATATTCAGTTTTTTTGTAAGTTTCTGATCTTTATCAAGAGAATTGGCCTTGGATAAATGAGGTGTTCTGTTAGAAATTGGGTCCCATTTTGAGCATTTCTGATAGAATGTTGTATGTGTTTAAATTTGGATTTTTCACCTATGTTGTAATTATACAATTGATTTTTTTTTGGTTTGTTTTTGTGGTAGGTTCTGAACTGTGTCATGTGTGTATTGAAGTTTCTGTGATTTGTGTGTATACCTAGTTCTATCAGAATCAATGTGTAAAATGCAATTGAAATGAAAAAAGATGATGTGCTTGATATTTAAACTTATGAAAGCTTAATTAAACTGTGTTAGTTCAAGTCCTTTGAAATTAATGGTATCATGGCAGAATTATCTTATCTTTAATTGCTTAATGTGGAAGATGGACAGCCAATACTCACTCTAGCCAAGCAAGGCATTCTGATTCCTGGACATGGTCAATAGAAGCTGTCAAGGGAGGTCCTGTAGAAACAAGATAATAACATTTCACTTGGGGAGATGTCTAAGCATTCAAACATCAGAAACAATCATTAGGACTTCAGATAACAGAAAGAGAAAGACAAATAGTTAAATACAGTCCTCCTTCATAAATATGAAGAAAAGAGTAAGGCAAAAAGGGATATTTCATAGAGTAAGAAAGATGGCGCCACAGAGGCTCAGCCCATGCAGGTGATGGAAAGAAGCGCAGGGAGACAAATACACCGGGAAACAGCCCAGAAAGCATTTAGTAAAGCCCGAGCATGCATTATAAGACCCCCATTCTCCCAACCATAACAGCCCCGCGCCTCTAGCGACCCATACATTAGCAACTGCGGCCTCAGGGGGCACCGAACCAACTGACTGAAAGTACCTCGTACCCCGACCAATGAGAAGAACAACTTACAGGCTATTTCATTATGAAAACTGTGGTGAAATGTTCAATCACTGAACCACCAGCTCACCTCGAGAGCCCAACTGCCCAGCAAAAACCTTCATTTGACTACCAAAGCTGAACCAACAAAGGGGTTGCTGGTGAAGCCTAAGTGTGGGTACTGCAAATACCTGGCCAAGCACGAAAAATATACGAGGAGTGGAACGGAAACGGAACCAAGCCAGCCAAGCCCAAATCTATCTGTCTGGACCTTCTGACAACCCCCCAATCATGGACAGACTGCACAGAATTTTCCATGCCCTCAATGCCTGACCTCATCAACTGTTACAACAGAATGCAAACCAAATGCCCGGATGGAACTGGGTTCCAGGGACCCTACGAAGAGAAAAGGCTCACTCTCCAAGACCTCAATCGAGAACTGTGGGTTCCACGTGAGACACGAATACCTTGCGGAAGGCGACGGGCGGTACAACAATCCCCTGTACTGCTCGGGACATGAAATCCATTCCAAGCCTGCGACCCAAGCCACCATACACCATTCTGAAAACAGCACAAACGAGAAAAAAGAGGGTTGGAAAAAATTTTGGCGTTGTCACCTATTCGAACAAGCTGTGCATTTGCAAGAGGGGAAACTGCCAGGAAGCCAGTGCCAGAACACCTGGCCAATGCCACGGCAAATTTAAAACAACAAGATCCGATGGGAAAAAGAGGGACCCATGGCCACAGAGAAATATGCGGAATTCCCTGAGTGACCAAGACCACCCCTAATCAGCCACTTCACCCACAGGTATCGGAGATGTGCTTGCCCTTCAAGCGGTAGAGAGCATGCCAAGTACTGGGCAATGTGTTTTCTTTTTCAGAAAATCACTGAGAGAAACCCGTCACCTAGCCCATCCCCAGAAAAACTCGTGGACAATGCAAGTTCACGAGGGATGTTTTACCGGACGAACGGCTGCCCAGAGACAGACCGTCAAAAGGGAAATCTCGGTCGATTTCATGAACGCGAGCACCGCGAATATGACGTCCAGGAAAGAAGTTCCGCGGTGACACCAGAAAGGGTCAAGCTCAGCTATGTGCTGCATTGATTGCCATAGTTGCATGCTACTCGGGCAAGATTGGCAAGACCTCGAACTTTCTCTGTGTGCGGCGGCAAACCCGAAACACGGGGCCAAGGGACCACTCCCGACCTACGCAGAACACTGAACTGACTGAAGATGATAAGAACCTAGGCGAGCTCTCAACTTCGATTCAGCCGCACCACATTGCGGGTACGAGTAGGACAACACCCAGAAAGTCCGAGACCCATCGGGGTATTTCAAAATCAACCCAAGGAGGAATGTTACCTGTTCTCGAATTTGAACCACAATCTTCTCCTTATACACGAGAGAACCATGGACCCGGAAATCCACCACCCTGAAATGTCTGCACTCGCTATCGTCGATCCTGAGGTTATCGTCTTGACGCGACAACGCCACGAAAACAAAACTCTGTACGAGAACAGCAGCAGAGAGAAAAAATCAAAAGCATAACCGTACCGGAGACAATCTCATCAAGGAGAAATTTGACTCTACTTCAGAAAACCGTACTCAACCGTTATAGGCATGAGTGATCCCCTACCCACGTGTAGCCGAGAAACAGTAACGAAGACACTCCTACAGTAACCGAAAAAAAATGAGACTTGCCGAACTGAACAATAGTTCTGACTTACCGCTTAATATTAGCTACTCAAAGACAACCGATATCCTGGGTGCTTCAACATACACTAATGTTACATATTTGTCTTCGTTATTAATGTAGCGTTCTTCTAGAACTAAGAACTGGATTTGCAGGACTGTTGTGACACAAGGTGATACTGTTTACCATGTGAATGTTTATGTATTTGTATGTTAGATTGTTACATTGAGCTGTGTCCAATAACTTTGTTGTACCCATCAGATATTTTACCTTAACCCTGCATTAGACTTTTCCCCCTACCCGTCTGGTTTGATAGCCTAAAATTAACCATTCATAAAATGGCACCCCAAACCCCTTGACTCATACCCCTTCTATCTTCTCTAATAAAACTGCTATTTTTTCTTCTCGCACGTGCATCCATAGATTTTTTAAATATGTCTGTTAAATAACCAGAGCTCCCCATCTCGTGAAAAAAAGAACCAAAAGTATATGTAATATTTACCTCCAATTCCCTCGCTGCAGTTGCATCACTTATTATTTGCCATATGTGCCTACCAAAAATTGCTCCACCTTTGGACACCCGCCCCTCAAAGTAAACTTCGCATAGTTTTACTTCACTCATTAGATGCTTCTTCATGAGCCATTTTTTCATACCAAAAAATAACCTAACCCATTCAGGCGTGAGAGTTTGACATCAATCAAAGCACGTGCTAAATCACATGGTTCGAGCCCAAATCACCCACCGTACAGCAAATCAAAAAAAAAGTTTAATTTCTAGATTTTTTATCTTAAGCCAAAATATCAAACATTATACTTAAATTTACACCTCAAAAAAAATTTGACAGGTTTTTACTCTTCAGAAAGTCCCATATTTAAGAGGAAAATTTCAGGGGAAAATATCTGTCGCCATATTGACGTGAACTCGACCAAAATAGAGTGATCTGCAACTGCACACACCGCGATCATTTCCCATAGGGGCTTGAGGACAGAAACGTCCCCCCCCCCCCCCCCCCCGAATATGTATCCCCAGGCCTTGTACTTTTCGTGTTCAATAACTCCTTTATACTATTCTGATCCATCCTATGCCATAACTCCTGTAACTTAAACTTAAAAGAATCATATTTTTTAAAAAAAACACCTAACCCACTTAGTAAACATAAAAAGGTTGCAATTTCGTCTGCAAGGCGAGACAATCCCAAGGATTTCGTAAAATTATTTAAAATCTACACCTACCAGTAAAATCACGATCTCCACGCGTAGCCTGATATTCCGCCGCTGAACATATGCATGTCACGTTAAAATAAAGTCCATTCTGATAGGTAAACGAAGTTAATTCGTCGATATAGTCAATTTTTTAACTCGTCCAATAGGACCAAACCCAGCACCGTTCCCGGTTTTGAATTTTAGTCAGTTATGGGGATACCGAAGACGCTTTATCGGATAGACGCTTACGTAAACAAATGTGGGAATTACTGTACTGTCATCTGTGTCTGTGTGTACACATCGTTGTTGTTTGGGGAACAATTTCCTACAAATCAGAGAAATACAAATTAAAAATGAAGGCTGTGATTTAACGGAAACGGGAACCTTAATTTTGTTTAATAATGATAGTAGGGTTGTACACCCCCAATCATCGAGACCCGTGGTTGTGAATGTCACTTCGTGTTGCTAAATAACCATCATATTAATAATTACAGACAAATTAACGGTCCCTGATGGGAATCGGATGGACAGAAAACAAAAAGATAGACACTCGGGGGAACTCCAGAAAAGAAAAAGGAATTTCATTGCACAAAAGAATATCACTAATCATTAGCCTTCATTCATCGATCTTTAATGTTTCCTTCTTTCGAACGTTACATATATATGTTATTAATATTTAAATCTTTTTCAATCTTGAATGTTGTTTTGATGTTGGGTTTTAAAAGCAAACTAATGGGGGTACATGAATGTTATTCAAATTACACAACTTCATACAAGAGAGAGAGAAGCACTACAGGTGCAAGAATCACCAATATCATATATTACATGTCACAAACCAAAATTCAATTCTTAATATAATGCAAGTATTATCAAAATATATTGTGCCGCCCTTTTTTTTATACAATGAAATGTAAACAATATTAATTGCACTAATCAGATTGGTTATAGAAATTATAAAAAGTGAACCAGCATCCAAGACTCACCACCCCATTAAAAATTTTGAAGACAATATGCATATATATCATAACCAAACCCCCCCCCCCCCCCCCCCCCTCATTTTTTGTATATGTATATCAAAATTTATTATATGAAAGATTTTAAAATCAATATCTAAACCTTTTTTGAATAAGGGATCACTATTTTCATCCAACACTTCCGTTTAACATTCATTTTGACCAGAAAGAAGAGGAGTGAAATATGAGCCAAAACCCGCTTATTTGATGTCAAGGCGTGGCAATGATTTAAAAATCCAGTTTCGTTCCAAGGAATCTGACCGAGACCCAGTGAAGAAAGAAGATCAATCAAAGATGCAGCAACGGACCAAAAATGACTCCGCCCCCCGTGTCAACTCTTAAACGTTTTTAGTAGATTTGAATTTACATTATTCCCCAAGGGCATGACGGTTATGTCGTTGAATTATAAATTCTTAAATGTTATACACTTCAATGTTGTTATTGATTATAACCAACATAGCTTTGTTTATATAAATACAGACTGAATATTTTTGAAAATCAGATTCAATATTTCTTAAAAGTAAAAAAGAGAGAAGAACTCAAAAACTAAATAGAGGTTAGAGGACACATCATCAACACATGGCTAGGTGTAAATAATCCAATCCAGCACGTTCGTTATTTTTTGTATATTTAACAAATGGTATGGCAGCACATTATCCAAATGACACTGGCCCATTGTATGTTTGAGGTTGGCCAATTAACAGAGTGAAGTAACACTGCACGTCTTGCACAATAACCTGTCTACACTGCACATTTTGATAATCTCAGGTGTATATACACAAGTAGTACCTATTGCCCTTTCAATTACCTTTCGTTTACGACCAGCCCCTACATATAGATATATTGCCCTGTTCAATACCTTCGTTTACTCGACCTAAAAGTCCCCTACTTCAGGATCAGGTTTAACCTTCCACAATAAAACTTGACCAAATAAAGAGTATTATATTCCACGTTCCATCACAATCAGACCTTATCTTTCTGGTTTCTCTATTCTCTAGTAAGTCTTTGTATATCTAAAATACATACACACAGAATCTCAAAACGAGAGATGAGAGGGTGAGTATTATTGAGTTAAATAGTCTTATCTGCACTCCATTTATGATAAGCATATTGGAGGCTAGTGGATTAGTAGCCACTTTGTTTTTGACCAGAAGCCTAGTGATAGGGCACCCTTGTTTTTGTGGACCGGCCTGGAGATTACTATCAAATTCATTTATTGTACGAGCATATGTTATCCAATACTCAGAGCTACTCAAAAAATCTTTGCTGATTAATTCTTTATGTAATACGACTATATTATAAAATATAATCATTCTTATACTCAAATGGAGTACATGGTCAAGAGGTTTTAAGTATGCTTTGGAGTTTGGATTAGAGCTGTACTCAAACCAACATGTCTGTGCATAGATAACAATATTGACAAAATCAGCACAAAGTGACGAGTCTTATGATTACCGGAAATATAGAATAAAAGTTTCTTATAACCCTCGCAGTTCGTGAGAGCCCTAGTGATAATGCACTTGCGTTGTACCCTTGTCGATAAGGACCTGTTTTGTGACCCTAGTCATTGTATTTTTTGATATCCGTTAGTGATAATAGACCCGCACTGTTGACCCTAGTGATAAGGGCATTGTTTTTGACCTATGATCAAGGCACTTGTTTGGACCTCGTTCAATAAGCGCACTTGTTTTGTCGAACCCTAGTGAATAGCGGTCACTTGTTTGTGACCCTAGTGATGATCGGGTCACTTTGTTATTGTGACCTATGATTGAAGGGCACTTGTTTTTGTGACTATGGATTAGGTCTGTTTTGTGACCCTGAGTGATTCGGCACTTGTTTTTGACCCTTGATGTGAGTGGCATCCTTGTCTCTTGTACCAAGAGACCTATTGTAGATTAGGTCGCACTTTGTTTATACCAGAGAAGCCAAGGCTTCATTCTTTGATGCACCTTGTATGTTGCTGTAGATGAGTCACAAACCCGAAGAAAACATACAGTCAAACTTTCAATTATTCGGAACACTGAATAATACTACTCACCTACTCATAATATATCTTAGAAGTTAGATTTCAGAGAAGTATAACCTTTAACCCATCTTAATTCAATAGAGTTATTATTATTGAGCCCCTTAGTTATGCTCTGGAAAGCTTTCTCCTGGTCATAACCCATCGAGTTCAAGAATAACGATGAATCGATCTCTGAGTCATACATTACGAAGAGATTTGTTTTGGGCAAGAATGTGTGTTTGGCAAGAGGATTTGTTGTTGAGTAAGGATTGGTGTTGCATCTGCAGTGAGAGTCCACTAAACTTTCAGGATCATCGCACCTTATAAATCAACTTCCTTGTGTCATAGTACGGTATCAGTATAATCAGACTCCATTGTTCATCAATTACGGTATTCATCATAGATCCCGTCTCCTGTGTCATGTAGGTTATATATATAATCAACTCCGTGTGTCAAGATTATGGTAAGGTAATCATATATAGTCAGGACTCCTGCTCGTACTCGGTCAATTGGTCATCATATGATACAACTCCCTTGTGCTCATGGGTGTAGGGTTCATAAACTCAGTACTCATTGTGTTCATTTTGTATGAAGTCAAATAATCAGACCCTGTTCATGGTAGTATCACTATAATCAGACTCCGCGTTGGCATGGTAGGTATCAATATAATCGCAGATCTAATTCGAGTCAAATGGTATCGGTTCCAGCCATATAATCAAGAACTTCTCAGTGTGTTGGGCTCGATTCGTAGGTAGTGCGTATATATCAGACTTCCTGAACTAGTATAACATGTTATCTCCTATCACATATACATCCCAGCACTCCCCCTATGTGTCATGGTAATGTGATCATATAATCAGACTTCCCGTTCATGGTTCAGGTATCATAATAAAATGCATACTCCGTATCATGGGTAGTATATCTTAGAGTCAGATGCCTGTGTCATGGTCAGATCTTATAATCAGCACTCCCTGACCTTGTCATGTAGGGAAGTAATCAATAATCAGACTCTCCTGTCATGGTAGTGTATTCATATAATCGACTCCTGTGTCATTAGGTATATATAATCAGACTCCTCTTCCTAGTGGTAGGTACACAGGAGTGATAAGCACCTAACTGCTATCCTAAAACCCATGTATAAATCCAATTTGTGCTTTTGTACATCTTTACAAAAGTGAATTGTTTAATAAATAGGGTGTAAAACAATACTTAACACAAAAAAGCACTCCATACAAGGCCCCCATTAGTCTTTCCTATGAGTTTTTACGATTACCTCTAATTTGCCAATATCTCATGATTCAAACAAATCTGGAGAGTTGGAAAACTGTGAGATCCCCCTCCCCCCACCACCCCATATCATTTTTAAAAACATACAGTCTGAAACTTCGGGAACTCTTGAAATTACCATAGTTTGTGAACTATTTGAGCCCAACCACCATTTTCTCGTAATCTTTACTCTCGAATTCATGATATTCTCGAACTTTTTTTCTTCTCCACTGAAGTTCCGAAAGATAACGAGGTTCGACCTGTTACTTTCATTGTTAAAATTATCTCTATACATTTTTTTTCACTCTCTTACAACATGAGTGAAAAATTGGATTGATTATTGCAAAAACGAAATGTCATCAGTACCTTACACCTGCTGGGTGTATCCCATCGTCACACATTCTCCCGGCACTCATCTAACCTCAGCCTTCAAATAAGTAACATGCATGTAAATCAGAACCCAGCCTGTTCACTATAATAAAGCGCAATTCAGATTGTTTTTCTAGACATCGAAAAATTTTTTTTTTACACAAACATGTTGGGCTAAACTCAGTCAAATCCAGTTGTGACTTTATTATTCACTCTCCCCAGTTTCTACCATTCCAGTTGTTGCAGCAGCGTAACGTGAATGAATTACATTCGAATACATTCCAAGCGTTTTTTTGTTGCTTGCATATATAGAAAAGCTATAATTGACTCGAGAAGCGCCACCAACAAGAGGTTGCATGGATTTATGAGTATTGACACTTAACCCCCGCCCACCTACTCTCCCGCGACTTTCTCAATAAACCAATTAATTTTCCACTATTTTTTATATAACATAACCACACTAGTATAATTTAGAAACCGAGAAATTACCACAATAGTTGTATTCCCTGCCCAATCACATTCTATGAGTCCGATCAGTAGCTAGTAGCATATTCAATCGAGCTTCTAACAAGTGTTTCATACACAAAGCCTTCTCAGGACCTACCTTACCTAGAGAGATACTAAATCAAAACGCCTAATATTTAATTTTAATAAGATGGTATCATGTAGAGCCCAACTTTCTGAGACGGCTTTCTTAAAAACAACACACTGATTACCGATTAAACAGTACCTTAAAATGTAGTCAATTACTTACAGACTCGATTGCGCTAATGAATACATTTGATGACTCCACTAAGTAACTCAAGAATAGATATATGAATATCTGTATTATATTCGTTATGAATGCACTTCCATGTGTTCATAAAATGCAATAAACATGGGAACATCAAAACTATCAATTAATCTGTGCATTGTGGTCGAATGTGACGTACAACTTAATGTGAACATGGAAAGAGGTATGTACGAAGAAAATACGCCTTTATGCAGTACAGTAATAATACCGTTGCGTATCTCGAACATGGTTGAATAACTCTCTCAGCCAAATTACCTTTAGATTAATATTCTCGCTTTCATATCTGAGGGACTTGGAGGCCGTAGGGGGGAGGGTCCCAACCATTTCTCCCAAATAAATGATCTAAAAAACTCCATGAATCCGGTATAACCAACACCGTTCCATCACTCTCAAGATACTCGCCCGCCTGTGAATTTAAAATTCGGAAGTATTTTCAAGGCCCAAGCGCCTTGGTATTTCACATCTGTTATGCCTACGCAGTGCGCATGTGAATAGATATCCTTTGTGCGGATCTGCTTATCCTATCCTGGGATGCCTACTTCCAAGTAACAACGACTATTTACGCCCGGACGGTCTGTAGTAAAGATTCATCCTATATTAATTGTACCTTGTCGACCAGTGTCTGCAACAGACTCAGGCCACTTGCACTGTAAGAACCCAGGTATACTAATAGTTTATGTTTTAATACCTTAAATCTTATCGTCAAGCATCCTCGAGTCCAAACTCATTGACATATATGCATGCCGAAACAACAACGCAAGACTTCACATTCAAGAACTAATCCTAAACTCTTCCAAACTAAATATTCTGAATAATCATAAAATATGTTTAAGATTCATAATTCTGAATATTCTCGCAATCCGCGAGCATCTCGAGACATTCTACGAAGTTTTCTTCGAGTATCCCGTCTGGACCTCCAGAAGATAGATCCAGATCTTTTACATATATATTTGGATAATTCCCCCATGCCATGCATGATATCTTGTGTGTGGGAATATGTGAAAGGTTTCTAAATTCGATAATTCATCGAGATGAGATGCCGTATCTTAAAGCACTATATATCCCCATCTCTAATATTTACCACAGACTCGCTAACAAAAGCTAAGGCAATCAGTGTATGCATTATAATAATCCACACCAAAAGCACATATAATTCACAACAATTACATAGTACGGTCCATATCATTCTAACACCTGTAATCACATGACATTGTGGTATATATTGATATATGACAGTCCACTAGACTTCACACCAATTGCTTAGTGAAAAGTGACACTCAGTACTTCAATTCCACTGTCGTAGGACAGCCACTATTTTATAACTCTTCTATAACAATTAGATGCGAATACAATCATAAAATATATTAACTCTGAAAAAATTCAATGATGAACACATCTTATATAATTCTGAGAATTACCCACAATAAACTGATTACATCAAATTCTTATACTATAATCAATTCTGCACAATATGCATGACAATCATCTATCGTGATCACTCTAAACCAACATTGCATAACATATCATTTATGTACTATAACTCCTGAACAACTCGACTGACATCTTACCTCTGTAAATTCTATATTTAACCTCTGGTTAATTAAAAGTACCTGAATACATATGATTCTTGACACTGATTTCTTTGGATATAAAAAGATATCCCGAATCACTCACTGACGAACATCCATCGTTACAGCTCTTAATCACCTAAATATACCATCATCTGTTATTATCCGGAACAAGCGTATTAATCATAGGGTACACTGCTTAGAAACAACTACTGATGACATCCAGTACCAAAGTACCAATCTAAACTACACTGCACTGACAGGTCCTTGTTTATAATCTGAAACAACTGATGACATGCGTCTGACTACATATGGATCCTGACACAAGGACACTGATCCAAAATTTGTAACAATCATGTTATAATCATGATGACATACTATCGTAACAATACTACATTGTCATTCTCATATAATCTGCACAAAACTGATGACATCATCATTATCTACTCTTGAACAACTGATGCTCAATCGTTACTCTGAAACTTACTTGAATACATCATCGTTATAATCTGAACGAGACTGCCCATGACGATCATTCGTTATAATCTAGACTACTAACATCACGTTTACCCCTCCTCCCTAACTACTGGATACTATAACATTCTAAATCTTGAACAAACTGATGACGATTCACGTTATAATCTGAACAACTGCATCGACATCATCGTTAACTCTGAACTACTGGATGAGCATCCATCGTTATACACCCTACAGAAACAACCCGAAGCAATACATCAAATCGTACTACTTGAACCAAGACTGATGCATCATCGTACTAACACGTCTGCAACAACTGACCTCTACATCGTCAGTGGATAACCACC
>CAJDSM010016398.1:394-18303 GCA_903981925.1 Ostrea lurida
CGTGCCGTGTGCAGCAGATGAACTTGGACTGCTTCCCAGGATATGACAAAGACATCTGTAAGTGGAAGAGAAGTGTCTGTTAAACGGTAGTTAAACTCAGCATGTAAGCACGAACTCGATCAGCGCCGCATTAGTTATGCACGCATCGCCAATGATAGTGACAGTTCAATATACATACTGATTCCATTTAAAGCAAGCATTATTTTGTGTCCAGTGCAGAACTTTTCAGTCTTGTGTTTGCATATGTTAATTAATCTATCAAGTCCAGAAAACAAAGATTTAATTGTTACGGAGTATTCAAATTTAGTTCAGATTTGTGACTGACTGATTCTGTGTATTTACACTACTGCATGTAAGTGGAGTACTGACTGTTATGGACTTTGAACCATGAATGTTTAGGATTTTGTATAACAAAGATTTCGCATGAAATGTAACTCATCTGCCATCAATACTTTTTTAAAAGCAGCACAATCTCCAGTATTTTCATAGCTGAGGTCATTATGTTGAAGGTCAAGGTCATTATGAGATATAATTACTTTAGAATATAATGACATGAGAAGAACTTGAATACATTTTAAACTATTAACAGACTTGATTATGTTTTTTATGCCCCCGGAATCTTCGGCCCCCGGAATCTTCGATTCTATTATTTTTGGGTCTTCCGTTTGTTGTTTTCCGTTTGTCCGTTTGTCCACAAAACTTTTACCATTGGCGCTAACTAAACATATTGATGGCAGTGATGGGGATTTCATATTACCACATTGTGTGTTCTCTATGACAAGCCCCTTATCATACTGGTACCAAGATTTTACCTCCTGACTTGACCTTGAATATTGACCTACTTTTCAAAACTTTAACATGGCCATACTGTTTGAATGGGCAAGTGATGGGACTTTCATATTACTATGTGTGTTCCTTATGACAAGCCCTTGCTACTGGCTACCATAATTGTTGACCTCCTGACTTAACTTGAGAGTTGACCTAAGCTTTTTCAAAACTTTAAATTGGCCATAACTTTGAATGGCAAGTTGTTGACTTTCATATTTAACATGTGTTTCCTTATACAACCCCTTTCTATGGTACCAAACATTTTTTACCTACCTGGCACGTTGACCTTGAATTGACTACTTTCAAACTTAACATTGATGGCACTGATAGATTTTTATTTTCAATGCTAAGCATTTTGGCAAGCCCTTTCACTGGGTTGTGAGCGGGCATCCAGTGTTTCACAAACACTCTGGTTGATATGGAATGACGTAGTAGGGAATTGATAAAAAAAGTGCACGAGCCAGATTCTGTTGTATTAATCTATAACGATATAACACTGTGATGAAAGACGGTTAAAACATGAACACCAGGATACACCCAAACGTGATTTGTTTTGATGGATTATCATCCTCAACTGGGGATACAGGTTTGGGGACTAGTGAAGGTCAAGTCAAATTAGTAAAGACTGGATGGCTTTGTCGTTCTTGGGTTCAGTTTGGCATCTAGACGCAGTCAGCTGAACTGACCGGTAAAACGCTAAAATCCTGGGCGAATAGTGTTTTTTCAGACAAGCTGACTGATTGATTCAGGCCCACTGGAGTATTTTCACTCGTATGGAGATTTCGCCCATTTGCTGGTAAAGTGCGCAAATTTAGTGCTGTGCTGGCGCTTATGGCCTGCTTGATCGAGGATTTCCTTTTCGTGCACACTCGGTTTTTAGCTCACCTGAGCGAGGCTCATGTGAGCTTTTTGATCACCTTTGTCCGTGTCTGTCCTTCTGTCTGTCTTCGTCCGTCTGTCTGTTACCTTTTGACTTTTCGACTTCTTCTAAGACCGCTGGCCACAATTCAACCAAACTTGGTACCATCTCCATGGCTAAAGGGGCTTTCAAGTTTGTTTCAAATAGACCAGGCCTCATCAAACAGGGGAGATAATCACGAAATGCAAAATAGGTGGTGTTTTAAAAATCCTCTTCTCAAGAACACTGGGTCAGAAAAGCTGAAATTTATATGAGCCTTCCCTTGAGTATAGTGGAGATTCAAGTGTGTTCAATCATTGACCCACGGGGGTACGATGGAGGGCACATAGGGATCAAAGTTTGAATGTGATTTATAGAAAATCTTTAATATTTCTTCTCAGAACCTGGCCAGGAAGCGGAAATTTATATTGATCTTAATGATATAGAGAGATTCAAGTTTGTTCAAATCATGACGCCCGGGGTACGATGGCGCACAATTAGGGATCAAGTTTTACATATGATTGTATAGGGAAAATCTTTAAAATCTTCTTTTTAGAAACACTGGGCCGGAAAGCTAAATTTATATGGACAGCTTGTCCTGATTAGAGGAGATTCAAGTTGTTCAAATCATTGACCGGGTTACGATGGGGCCCCAATTGGGGATCAAAGTTTTACATATGATTATATAGTGAGAAATCTTTAAAATCTTCTTCTCAAGAACCACTGCAGGAAAGTGAAATTATATGGAAGCTTTTCCTGATAGAGGAGATTCAGTTTGTTTTCAAATCATGGCCTGGGGGTACGATGGGCCAAAGTAGGGGATCAAATTATATAGGGAAATCTTTAAAATGACTTTTTCTCAGATCCACCTTGGACCAGGAAAAGTTGAATTTATATGGAGGTTCTGTATAGAGGACATTCTAGTTTTGTTCAAATATGACCCGGGGGTACGATGGGCCCAATAGGGGATCAATGGTTTGACATATAATTATATAGTAAATCTTTAAAATCTTCCCTTCTCAGACCACTGACAGAAAGCGGATTTATATGGACTTCCTGATTAGAGGAGATTATTTGTTGAAATTCATGGACCCCCGTGGGTCGATGGGCCCAATTGGGGATCAAAGTTTGTTAATATTGATTATTATGGGAAAATCTTTTAAATCTTCTTCTAGAACCACTGGGCAGAAGAGCTTCCTGATTAGTTGAGTAAAAGTTTGTTCATTCATGAACCCTACGGGTAATGTGGGCCACAATGAGGATCAATATTAAAATTTACTGCAGATTATAGGGAAAATTCTTTAACAATTTCTTTATTGAACCAGACGGTGGTATTTACCTTAAAGCTTGACTATGGTGTAGATTTTTAAGTTTGTTGAAGATATGCCCCCCCTCCCCTCCGAGGGGTTTGGGGGGGGGACCACAATAGGGTTAAAGTTGCTACTATGTCTTCTTAAGTGAAGCATGTGCTCAGAAGTGGCGAATGTGCCCATGGCCTCTTGTTTTAGGTTTCTTTGACGAGAATCGCCCCATTAGTTGCTCTTACGACATGCAGAGGTGCTGGGACCTAGGACCTATTCTAACCCGGATCCCTACGTACGGGATGTGACATGAGCTGGATGCAATCAGTGACATTAGATAACTCAATTAAGGTAGAGCACCGGACAAGAGATTCAGGGGGCCTTGAGTTCAAATCCCACTTTCATTATAGACTGTTGCATTTTCCTCTCCTAGTATGTATAAAAATAAGTTATGAGAGAGGTATAATTATTAGCCTAAAATGAATCTAAAATCTTTTTAAAAAAAATATCAGATCTGCAATTATGATTATAACACTTTAAAAATGTTGACTTCCTTGAAGTTTTCACGCGTTTATATTGATTTTGACCTGCAGGGAAAGACGAGCGGAAGTGGCCGGGGGCTGCTCGGGACTTACAAGGAAGGGTGAAGCGGCAGGATAATAGCACCTTAATGGTCGCTAGCTTCAAATGGAAACCGCCCTATGATTGTAAGTCAAGATTACACTGTCTTTTCGTTTCATGTCATTGTAAGTCAAAAGATTATGTTTAATATTTACATTTACTATTTAAACCTTTTAGTAAAAGGCGTGGTGTCTGCATCACAACCCCATGTTGTTTTTTTGCCCATTGCTGCCTCATTATACAAACGTGTCTGATGATTTAGAGAAGTTGGTTTTACCTTTAATGTGGCAATATTACCAACCAAACACTGACACACATACAAATTAGAAATTCAAATTTGGTAATCAAAATCTGGTACATATCAGTCTTCGAAATAACCCGGTATCCCCGGATCGATGCCCGGGCCTGTGTAAAATTGCATTTGAAGAGAAGCCGCAGGCATGTTTATTTTGTTCACGAAAATTGCATTTCCTTACATTTATCATGAGACATGTTTATCAAAAAGTTAATTCATACAGCCTATCATTCTCTTGCACAAGAATAATTTCAAGTACGACTTATCATTTAATGCATAAATCAACGGTCAATGTCAGAGTTTTTCCCTAGTTGCATGTTTGTGTCCAGTTCATATAATTTTAGAACCGTAGTCTGATGCTATTATTTGATTGATACGAAGTTAGTAAGTGGCATATAAATACAACTTAAGTTAAATGGGGGTTTTCCCTCTAAAAGTTTGGCTTTGAAATGCCACATGCAGCTTATAAACACCGACTTTATCAAAATGGCATTGGAATTTTAAAATGCACTTGTAGCATAGATTTTAGGACCTAAGAATTTCATTTGTTAATTGAAGTAAACAAAAAAATATTTTTATAAAAAAAAAACCAAAAAACAAACCACCAATACGTATTTGTATATAATGAACGTCACAATAGTGTTATAAGATTTAAAAACTATCTCCTGTCTTTTCCTGTATTTTATTTTCGGGCATGTTAATTTTTGTTCGGGCAGCCGCGTGAGGGAAAATTGATGGAAATGCCTGCCCGAAGGGCATGTATTTAAAAAAAGTTTTCGTGAAGACTGACATATTAAGGAGTAGATATCTGTCTAACCCCTGTTGATTTTGAGGTCAAAATCTGGTACATATATATATTAAGGAGTAGATATCATCCCTGTTGATTTTGAGGTCAAAATCTGGTACATATTAAGAAGTACATATCACCCCTGTTGATTTTGAGATCACACTGTGTGGTGTAAAAAGCTTTGTGTACAGATCAAGGACCGTTTTATGTTGGTATATTTTTATGCCCCCCTTTGAAAAAGAGAGGGGGCATATTGTATTTTGCACTGTCGTTCGGTCGGTCGGGTAGGTCGGTCGGTATTTCGGTGGTCGGTGAGTCGGTCTGTAGACCATATGTTGTCCGCTCAAATATCTTTTGACCCTTTGCCTTTGATAATCAAAAACCAAACTTGGTACGGGGGTTGCCCTTAAGAAATGTAGAATGCATTCTCTATTGATTTTCAGTCCCATGGTCAAAGGTCAAGGTCAAAGAGCGTCAGTGTGTAGACTCGGTCTGTAAGACGCTATTGTGTCCGTCATAATCTTTTGACCCCTTTGCTTGATACAACCACTTGGTATACCGGGGTTGCACTAGATGAGTAGATGATCCTATTGATTTTCAAAAGGTCACATGGTCTAGGTCAAGGTCAAGCAGGTCAGTGTGTAGCCTGTCGGTCTGTAGACTACATGTGTTTGTCCGCTAATAATCTTTTGACGCACTCTGCTTGGAATACATCAAACCAAAAAACTTGGTAGCAGGGGTTGCCCTTAGAGAGTAGATGATCCCTATGATTTTCGAGGTCACAATGGTCAAAGGGTAAGGTCAAGTGGTCAGTCTGTAGACTATGTGCTGTTCCGCTCAATATCTTTTGAACTCTCTTGCTTGATCATCAAACAACTGGTACAGGGGTTTGCCCTTAGAGAGTAAGATCGATCCCTATTGAATTTTCAAGGTCACATGGTCGAAGGTCAAGGACAAGAAAGTTTTCAGTCTGTAGACTATGTGCTGTCTGCTCAATTTATCTTTGACCTCTTTGCTTGACATCAATCAGAACTTGTACAGTTGGTTTGCAACTTAGAAAAGTATGATTATCCCTATTGATTTTTACACAAGGTCACAATGGTCCCAAGGTCAAGTGGTCAGTCCCTGTAGAACTGTCGGTCTGTAGAACCATGCGTTGTCCGCTCATATCTTTTGACCCCTTTGCTTGATATCAAACCAAACTTGGTACACCTGGGGTTGCCCTTACGGAGTAAGATATCCCTATTGATTTTCAAGGTCAACATTGGTCAAGGTGAAGGTGCAAGTGTCAGTTCTGTAGACTATGTGCTGTCGCGCTCAATAATCTTTGATCCCTTTGCTTGAATATCAACCAAACTTGTACGGGGTTCCCCTTAAGTGGAGTAGATGATCCCGTATTGATTTTCTCAGTCACTTGGTCAAAGGTGAAGGTCCAGTGGTCAGTCTGTAGCTTGTGCTTATGCTCAATATCTTTTGACCCTTTTGCTTTGATATCAACCAAACTTGGCAATATGGGGTTGTCCTTAGAGATTAAATGATCCCTGTTGATTTTAAGGTCACAAGGTTGAAGTTCAGGTCAAGGTCAAATCACTGGTCTTTAACCCATGTTTGTCGCTCAAAATCTTTTGAACGCCCTTTGCTTAATAACAATAAACTGGGTAATACAGGTGTTGTCCTTAAGAGAATTAAATGATCCCTAATAATCTTTTGGGTCACAATGGCCAAGATCAAGGTCAATCTGATTGGCCATTCTTCAAACTGCTAAAGATTTTTCATATTCGTTGTATTTTGTTCAACTTGAACATCCTATCCCTGCATGAAAGGTAATTTTACCTCTTATTTTTTAAATTATTAAGTTTTGCCTTGTATAAAGCACCATTTTCATAATACCTAACAGAATAGCCATTTTGAATTTTGCACCATGGGGGGGCAATTTATCGTTTCTCAAACATTTCTTGTTACTGGTACCTTTAAATCTTAAGCTGCAGTTTAAATAAAGTTTATTCCCTGATGAATATATAACAGCTGGAGATGTACTGACAATAAAATTCGAGACAACAATAAGAGTTTTCGTTCATTACGTTATAACATGTAAAATGTTCACAGCACAGACTCTCACATTCGTTTTAAACAATTTAAGAAAGAATGCCTTTGAAGTCAGACAATCGATTTATTTTTTCTTACTTTGAAAGAGACTAATATAGAAATACGATTCAACCTTAATGGGGTTCGTTTAGAGATTGGTAACATAGACTACGATGTTGCAGGTTCACCTTATGGGTTTCGTTTTTAGACGGTTACATAGAACTTACGAATGTGCAAGGTTTCACTCTTAATGGGGTCCGTTAGACGGTTACATATTCAAAACTCTCAATTTATTACATGTTCATGTCATCATTATTTATAGAATCATGCAATCCCACGGAGCAGTGTTGGTGAAAATTTTCTTCACCCTGAATATCAAATGGTGAATGACAATATTATGAATAATAAGCCCTGCATTGCCCATCTGTCGATGAAAGGACCTCAGATTTAATGACAAATGTCAATATTAAAATCTGTGTACGTGAATAGTCTCAGTTTTAAATGGTATCTAAGGAAGGTAATGATGTGCGTATTATCATGGCCCAACATTTATTTAACAATTTCACTTGTCCATCCAGACCATTAAGCTACAGATGCGACCAAAGTTCTAACCTCTCTTAAGCATGTCGTAAAGCAGCTAATAAATCGACTGCTCTAAGTTAATTAGAGCAGTTCTGCTGACTGCTCTAGAGCTGCTCCATGACTGCTCCAAGTTAACTTAGAAACAGCTCTGCTGACTGCTGCTCTAGAGCTCTCTGTGACTGCTCCAAGTTCACTTAGAACAGGTCCACAGACTGCTCCACGACGTTCTTCCGATCAAGGTTCGCTTAGAAAAGTCCAACGCCCTGCCTAAAGTTCACTTAGAACAGGTCCACGACTGCTCACAAATGCTTCCAAAGTTCGCTTAGAACAGGTCCACGACTGCTCCAAGTTCACTTAGAACAGTCCAACGACTGCTCCAAGTTCGCTTAGAATAGCCTATTATATGAATTATATTTTTCGCATAATTTCCTTAAATAAAAAACAAACCCGCAAAAACAGAAATTGAAATGCATATGGAGGTTTATTACAGATTGGAATTTGCTATTAAAATCAGTGCATAACGTGCGTCTTTATGAACTCTACTTGGGGTTCCCACCTCTGAAATTTTACGTCTTCGTGCTGCTTTCGGTGGATCTTCAATGGAACCATTTAAACGGTTATCTCCTATAAATTTTTCAATGGCAAACCGTGAAACTTTTACCCTTCTGATTCTGTCCAATATGCTTTACTATTTGAACGAAAGTCCTTTCCCACTGTTCTTAAATTAATCAATTCTCTGTCTTATGTAAAAAGGCAGTTCTAATTTCAGATTTACAGGCATTTTCACTCATTAATGACCACTCCACGTGCAAATTTTAAAATGAACTGGCAGTTTCCAAAGCGGGTAAGTTATATATACACAGAAGCTGCTCTAATTCTTGACCCGGAGCTGGCTCTGAAAAGAGACAGCTTAATAGAGCTGTTCTAAATTTTGACCGCTCGACGTTAAACTTTCAGAACAGGTCTGTGACTGCTTATGACCGCTCGCGTTCTGCTCCATGACTGCTCCAAGTTCACTTAGACAGGTCCATGACAGCTTGCGTCTGCTCTAAGTTACACTTAGAGCAGTTTCTGCTGACTGCTTAGAGCTGCTCCATGACTGCTCCAGTTAACTTAGAGCAGTTCTCAGTGACAACTGCTCTCCAATGATGGTTGGCGACGAGGTTAGAATGGTCCCATGCTTGTAGCTAGCTGCCACCAAATGTTTATTTGTCCGAATGTATATTTGTTTCTGTCCCGACCTTTGAACAAACTAACATTAATTTTCAAGATTTATATTAATTTAGTAATATCAAAAAGTATAATTAATTGATCAAAATAGGACGTTGAATGTTTGTTTAGGTCCATAATTTGACTAGTTCTCATGAAGGCCAGAGGAAAAGCTTAAAACGTTTCTTGTCCTATCGGAACAAAAGTGCATTTTGGAGCAATTGACTTTGTCCAGCTAGAATTACATATGAACTGGACACGGACAAACGTTAAATGAATGTCTGTCTTCATACTAGTATATATACAAATTAATAGTTTAATTATCATCAGACCTTTAAATTAAATTTGAGATGCCCAGGAGTCGGAGTCATCAATGTCATCATCCCATGTAAGGATTTTTAATTCTTAAAAAATCCTCTTGTTTTGATCATTCAGTATGATTTAATTTAGTTTTCAATGATAATGGTATATGATAATGTAAAACAAGAATAAATTAGTTGTGCACGTAAAATTGTTTTCATTGACATTAAATTATATATTGGCCTAGGTCAGGTATTGCGCAGCTAAACATAAGTTGGCGGCCAAAAGGTTTTGTTGCCGATTGCGCTAAAAATATATTTGCGCCTGCAGAATATTCTCGTTTTGCAGTACACGTCTTGATTTATAGATTTTAAAAAGGAAATTCAGCTAAGTTACTTCTAACTACAAGATGTCGCTCATGGTTTATACATAGCTAGTACGAATGACATTTAATTATTAGCCTGAGTAAGATGATACGTGATATAATCTAAATTAGTTTTTTAAGACATGAGGTCGCAGTGATGAAGCTAAATATATTGATTATTATTGTGGTAGAAAATAGTAATTTTGACAGCTGGGCTATATTTCAAGGGAATCATATTCAAATGATCAGGTAAAATGTTTACGTCACTTGAGGAATTATTTGATTACCGTCAAGCGAAAACACACCCTTATAAATGCATTATGAGTTATCGAGAAATCAAGCGGTAAAATCAAGTCTAATGTTTTTTTATTTTTATGATGACGGTCATGACTTTCTGCATAGTGATTTTTTCTTATCTTTTTACAAGTTGAATGTGAATTTTTAATGTCATTATCATTGGAAGAGTGGAATGTTATATATCAAAAGAAAAGAGGAGAAAATTATCAATCAGAATCATTTTAAAATCAAGGAAAGTGATGATTTTTCACTTAAAGGGTGGTTTTTTTGCTTTGACGGTTTCATTTTATGTGAGATCGTGGAATAACATCACCAATTCACTGACTATATATAACCACAATCAAAAAACTTCAATAAAAAATGAGGAGTTATCGTTATTTTCGCGTCTCTCTCCGTGGGGTACATGCATGCTGGATAATAGATAATAAAATAAGCCTGCAGCTTTACTAAATATTTGAAAATTGAAAGGATTTGAAAATTGGATATAGATAATGAAAACTGCCAAGAATTTCCCATGCACGTTATATGAGATTTTTTGTTTAAAGAATCACTGGCCATTAACTGCGCTGGAAATGTATAGGTTCTCTAAAGGGGGAAAAATCCCACAGAATAGCGCATACGGTCTATATTATTTTTAGTTTTCAATTTTCAGAGAGCTTTGATCCTGAGCAGTTCTGCAGCTAATATTCCTGATGAATGTTTACCAACTTAAAAAAAAAAAAAAATCAGTTTTGAGTATACCAAAAAATAGGCCTGCCGCCTCTTGCTAAGCTCTCAGTGCTTGAGACCAAGTGGCTTTTAAACTCCTCACTAAAAGGCTGTTAGGTAGTTTGTTGAAGAAATACCGGCCTCTCCAAAATTGTTTATTTCTTTCAGCTCCTACGAGCTGATGTTTTAAAAAAAATTTATAGCGGTTATATATATAATGCCAAAAAGGGAATCCAACGGAAGCCACAATTTATGATAGAAAAGAAGCATTAATCTTTTTTTGGAGTCTGCACAAATATTTGAGAAACATTGCAAGACAGGAGTATTGATCGGTTTGAACATTGAACTGAGTCTGCAGGTTGTAAAATGGGCTTGAATTCATTTACACACCTTTAAGCATTGCTTCTTCACTCTGGGACAATGACTGTTTTAGCTATGCTTAATGTTTCTGTGGTAAATATAGTGTGTTTCTCCACTCGGTTGGAACACTTAAGCTATCTTTGTTCTTCTGTTAGTTCCAACGATTTCCACTGTCTATATATATAATTATGTACATGTATTCGATATCAGGAGGCTTGCATGTAAAATGTAAAATGCTAATTGGAGAGAGAGAGAGAGAGACAGAGAGAGAGAGAGAGAGAGAGAGAGAGGAGAGAGAGAGAGAGAGAGAGAGAGAGGATCAACGAAATTACTTGCGCATTTAGTCATCACTTTTGGCGAATGAACAAGGTTTCTACACTGTTGTTCATATACTTGTTAAAGAGCGGCGAATCTACCACGTAATACAACTTGTAGCTTTTACTATTAACATATCTAGCTGATTGTTGTAAATAAAAATTTTGAACATCTTAAACATTATATAGGATTTCTATTTTCCATATTACAGACGCAGTTTGATACAATGTTTTAATCCTTACATGAAGTCAACTAACGTTACAAGAATGAATAGTTGAAACCCTAGATTTAGTTACATCGTCATGAAAATCTCAACAGATCGACAAACACAAAAAAACTGGTATGTGTACGTGTAAGTATTGCACACGTACACGTACCAGTACACGTTCGAAATCTCAACCTCTCTTATATCTCAAAAGAAGGGGGGCTATTGTAATTTATCACATGTTTACTTCTTTTATTCCCGTGGAATCACTCATACATAAATTCTAAAAATTATTACACTGTGTTTTCCTACACCAATTGTGACATCACAGACGTACGTAAAATTACGTAGTTTCTGTAAACATGTCAGGGAGCAACGTACATTTTCAACAATATTGAATTTAAAATTTAATATATTATAGATTTATACTCTAATTTGCTTAACTTCATTTACAACTGAATAGAAATCTTCTCTTCAACAGGCACCTTTTCTCTATGCGCGTGCTGACGTGGCTTGACCTTGACTCCCTCATCACTCAGACTGGTCTATACGTTTTCAAGGGCCGAACAGTAAAATTATGAATAGAAAACAGAGGGAGGGGGTGTATAAACATGTAATAATTTAATTTTACTTGTTACAAGCAATTTGATTGGCTGAAACAAGATTGAGCAACATCAATTATTTTGTATAATCTAACTTGCTCTTTGTGACGTCCTAGAATGACATCACAATGCATTTGACGTTGTTGTTTCTACTTTGTTGCTACGGCAAAATTCGTCCGCCTCATGCAAAATCCTTATCATCTCGCAAGTTAAACGTTCAATGCAAATTTCTAAATTAAATTATACTTAGGAATGAAGCTAATTTTGACCTAGGTTATACGATATAATCTAACTTGGTGTAGTTTTGAGCTTCGTGGATTATAAAGCGTAAACTGCACCAAGTTAGATTATATCGTATAACCTAGGTCAAAATTAGCTTCATTCCTTTAAAATAAAAAGAATCTCCTATGATTTGTGGTTTGACATGATTTATATCCAACTCGTTATGTATTTTCTATCCCCTCGCAAAGGCTCGGGAATAGAAAACACATACAGTCATAAACAAATACATTAGATAGTTTGAATATGAACTGCACACGGAGTTGAATGAAAAAAATCTTCAAAATTTATGTTTGACCCTCAAACTGTAATTAGGGCACAGCGTGCAGAGGACACCCAAAATATCAATCATTTTATGTCATTAGGAAGGTTTAAACAATGAATTTGGCACTATTTGGACTACAATGCCAGTTCTCAAGGTCAGTTTAAATTTTAGTAATTGTGTTATTGTAAGAGAAACATGACTGGGAATCTGACCAGGTATGTGACATTTGCACGAACAATTACAAAAACATTGACACGATCCTAAAATTCCAATGACTGAGGTTATCAACAACCAAAACATTAAAAAAAAATGTACTACACATGACATTGCTCTTAATTATGAGTGTTTGTGAAGTTCATACGCACAATTGTACAGAAGCGTAGAGAAAAATTCTTTAAAATTTTTTTTTTCTCAATTACAAAAGTACAAATCAGTGAAAAGGATGTGCGAGTATCCTTATACTACTATATATAGAGACGTATATATTCACTGACCTTGACCCATGGAATTAGTTTCGTCAGATTGTATATTGTTTAATGCCCTGCTTGAGAATTGTTCACTCAAATGAAGACATCACCATTGCTGGTGACGTTAATTTTCGGGCTGCAAAATTTAGGCATAATATGTGTTCAGTGCTTAACAGTCTTTGAGCAGGGAGGGATCTTTGTTGTGGCACACCCTCTGTGACTATATGGATCAGGCCTGTTCAGTTTTGGTGGTCTCATCTGAAAGATCGCCCCATGAGTTGCCTCTAAAATAAGACAAGCGAGGGGTACTTTAGGACCAGTATTCTAACCCGGATCCCCATAGTATACTGTATAGGGTTTATTGATTATGTCGCGGGGCCAAAATTTCTCGATTTTTATCTCTTGGTATATTTCACGATGGTTTAAATTTCATGGATAGTATAAATAGACTGGGCAAGAATCTATTACCCCCAAATACTTTAAATAACACTTTGCAATGGTTTTATTTTCACGATCGTTAACAAAATCGCGAATATTATAGCGAAAATAAAACCCACGCGAATGTTCCCTCTTTTCAGATTAAGTAAGGTAGTTTTCTCAGGAATGCAAAGTGTGCGATATTATAAGTCATCATAAAGTGTAGACTCAATACTTGTTCACACTACACCTTACATTTTCAGGTGTTGGGACTATAATCAGGATTTCTATAGGTTTCACTATCTCCCATATGGGTTGTGGTTTTATATGATGTATATCCAACGAGTTGTGAGTTTTTAAGCTTACCTGAACCGAAGGTTCAAGTGAGCTTTTCTGATCACCTGTTGTCCGTCGTCTGTCCATTAACTTTTCACATTTTCGACTCTTCTCATTTGAACCACTGGGCCAAATTCAACCAAACTTGGTACAAATCATCCTTGGGTGAAGGGGTTCATGTTTGTTCAAATGAAGGACCAAGCCCCCTTCAAAGGGGAGATAATCACGAAAATGCAAAAATAGGGTGGTGTCATTTAAAAATCTTCTTCTCAAGAACCACTGGACCAGGAAAGCTGAAATTTATATGGAAGCTTCCTGATATAGAGGAGATTTAAGTTTGTTCAAATCATGACCCCCGGGGTACGATGGGGCCACAATAGGGGATCAAAGTTTTACATATGATTATATAGGGAAAATCTTTAAAATCTCTTCTCAAGAACCACTGGGCCAGAAAGCTGAAATTTATATGGAAGCTTCCTGATATAGAGGAGATTCAATTTGTTCAAATCATGACCCCCGGGGTACGATGGGGCCACAATAGGGGAACAATGTTACATTATGATTATAAAGGGAAAAATCTTTAAAAATCTTCTTCTGAAGAACCACTGGGCCAGGAAACTGAGATTTATATGGAAGCTTCCTGATATAGTGGAGATTGAAGTTTGTTCAAATCATGACCCCCGGGGTACGATGGGCCACAATAGGGATCAAAGTTTTACATATGATTATATAGGAAAAATCTTTAAAAATCTCTTCTCAAGAACCACTGGGCCAGGAAAGCTGAGATTTTTATGGAAGCTTCCTGATATAGTGGAGATTCAAATTTGTCAAATCATTACCCCAGGGTACGATGGGCCACAATAGGGAATCAAAGTTTTACATATGATTACACAGGGAAAATCTTTAAAAACTTCTTCTGAAGAACCACTGGGCCAGGAAAGCTGAAATTTATATGACAGCTTCCTGATATAGAGGAGATTCAAGTTTGTTCAAATCATGACCCCGTGGTACGATGGGGCCCAATAAGGGATCAAAGTTTTACACATGATTATATAGGGAAAATCTTTATAAATTCTTCTTCTCAAGAACCACTGAACCAGGAAAAGCTGAAATTTATTTGAAAGCTTCCCGGTATAGTGAAAATCCAAGTTTTTACAAATCATGACCCCAGGGGTATGGTGGGGCCACAATAGGGGATCAAAGTTTTACATTTGAATATATATTAAAAATCTTCTCAAGACCAAAATACAACATTTACCTTAAAGCTTCCTGATATAGAGTGCGAGGGCCAAGGTCACTCAGGTGAGCGATGTGGCCCATGGGCGTCTTGTTCTATTTCCGAGCCTTGGTGAGGGGATAAGAATTTGAACACACAACAAGTTGGATTTTATAGAATTATATTAAACCACATGACCCATGGGAGATTCTTTTTATCACATGTTACCCCCCCCCCCCTTCTCTGGTTTCTTTCTGCATTATTACATTGAATCTGTAGCCAATTGTTCCTATTACGCAACGTCATAAGTACGCATAAACAAATCATGGTCGTCATGAGAAGAATTCTTTTCAATTACTGAGTAAAGTTATAAACAAAGTAAAATATATTTTCACAATTTTTAATGTTTATCACTTTTGTTTCGAGTCAATTATGTTTGTACACAAACGACGTAAATTTTATGTACATTTTGTGACATTGACAATCGGCGTATGAAAACAGTGTTACAGTATGGTATGTTATGAGGGCGGATATCCATGGGATAAAGGAGTAAACGTGATAAAATATTTTACTTGTGATATGGAAATGCGCTGGTAAACATTGTATCCCATATCTGGTTTTTAATCCATGCAATTTTTTATGACTTACTAGGTATAGTGAAAGAATCAGTCTTTTAAAACTTCTCTTGTTCCAACCAATGATAATCAAATTGAATTTTGATTAATTAAAGACAATTAGACATGCAGACATGAATATATGATTCTAGAAATATTATTATGCTTCAAAAATCAGTTTGGTTTATTCTTTTTTGAAAACAGCGGAACACAATCAGAGAGCGCAGCAATGTAATGATTATTTATCGTCAATTATTTGATGAGATTGGGGACCATATGAAACAACACCTTTTTATGGTAAATTAATAAACTGATCTCGCTCAGTAGGGATCAATTGGGATCACTGGGTTTGATGATTCTTATCATTTCTGATATGCGTACATCACAAAACTTAAATACAAAGTACTAGCTTCCGGGACATGGCAGTACTAATTGCTGAAAATTCAATATTTCAATCAATTTTGAGATTATAGGAGTACGTGTGATGATAAATTACTCTTAAGATAAATCCGATATTTTGTCTATAAACATCAAACTTTTATATTTAAAGGGATAATATTACTGCCAGTTGTAAAACCGAAATGACTAAAACAACTTTACTGTATACTATAGGATTAAACATTCTTTTTGAAGACTCTATCGATGTGTAACTTGGACTTTTTCTGTCACAAACTGAATAAAAGTGCAAAGCACCCCCCCCCCCTCTCTCCCTCTCCTCTCCTCCTCTTCTCCCCTCTTTTCTTCTCCCCCCCTCTCCCTCCTCCCCCCCCCCCTCCCCTCCCCCCTCCTCTCCCCCTCCCCCCCCCCCCCCCCCCCCCTCCCCCCTCCCCTCCCTCCACATCCCCGCCCCCTTTAATTGAATAAGTTAGTAGGCAAAATGTCCAGAGTTTACACATTGATAAAATTCTTCAAAAAGAATGTTTAATTCTTATAATTCCAATTTGTTTACTACGTGTGAACAGTTTTAAAATTTGAATAGTTCCATGTGTTACGTAATGTTTGTTTTCATGCGCGTATTGTTTTCGTCCGTTTTCAGATTTATTGATGATTGTGTAAATTCTCATTTCTCCTTTTGATTGAATTTTATCCAATCAAATCAATTGTAATAAAGGACATTGGAATTATATAAAATATAACCACTGCATGACATACTGGAAATCATTATATATCTTGCAATTAATCTCTTTTGTTGTAATTTCTTTTGTTTATATAGAAACTTGATGGCCAAGACTTGTAATGTAGAGATCCATAGTTAAAAAAAAAATTCACTGTCAGGTTTTTGCAATGTCACTACTTCTCTTCAGGAAATAACTATCCTTACAGTTGGTAACTGATTGAGTTTGCACTTCGTTTCGCTCAGCAGAATCAGTGTATATGTGGCCTTGTCTCTCTCCCTTCTCCCTTAGAGTGAGGTCAAGGTCCTTGAGCCAATCCACCTACACAGCTCAGTTGACTGAACAGTGGCCACAACTACTGGCTTGAGTTACAGATCTGACTCTGATCGCCCGCCTGCTTCGGCGGTGGGGGTGATAGCCCTCAGTCTGATGATTGCGCTGTAGGTGATGGAGGTTTGTCTTGGTCAGTACTCGGGTCTAAATACTGGCATGAAGCAGAGCGCTCCACACACGAGTGCTATATTTTAGCTTGACCATGGGCCTTGTATGACAGGACATGATTGTGAGGACCGGTATAGTAGCTGGGCCAGCCTTGAACTTCAATCTTCCTGGCAGCCTTATTATACAGCCTCCAACTTATCAGGCCCAACTTGGACAGCACTGCGAATTCTGCTGCCATCAAGTGGGGAGGAGCTGTTCTTTTTTTTTCAAACCAACAGGCATATCACTCTACAACAAAAACACTGAGATATAGTATTTAAAATTTCAGGGCGTTAAAAATTTCAGGGCATCATGTGATTTGTTTTCATCCAATCATATACATGTATACAGAAATTTGTCTGATTTTGTGCCGGGATACAAATTGCACAATCTTTAACAAAGCTTTATTGATTTTTTATAGAAAATCATTCAGTATAAACATGTTTTAACCTTGGGTGCGATATATAGGTCTTATACAGCGTGAATCACGATATCAGTCGGTGCTTTATTAATTTTAAAGTTGTTTATCGGAGATAAGACATTGTCTGATCTGGGAATGAAATGAACGCATTCACTTCTTAATCTCCTTTCATCTGCTATTATATCGAGAGTTCGTATCTAAGTGTACCATATTCGTAATACATTGTATCATCTCTACCATCAACATTATATATTAAATATGTTCATTCTTTGTTGGTTTATCGGTATATTAAATATGTTCATTCTTTGTTGGTTTATCGGGTGATGATCGAAGGCAGCTTAAAAGGATTGCAGAAAAAATTCATAATCTGGAAAAAAAATTTTCAGCAATGGTTGCTGCTTTCATCACCCGATAAAGACATATTTTATTGTTTAAACATACGGTACTACAAAACATGCATTTAGAGATCTGAAATGAATTGTCCGATCACGGTGATTGAACTCGTGAGACACGACTTGGACAATCAGACAAATATTAATGTT
>CAJDSM010016404.1:0-14083 GCA_903981925.1 Ostrea lurida
TGCCTCCCTTTCACCAATCCAACACCACTGGTCTCACATCTTGTGCTCGGCTAGGACAAAAGCCAATCAGGAGAAAATGTATAAGGATTTTTCACAAACCATCAAAACTCATATTTCCAGTGTTTTGGATCTGGTGTTTAAATAGAACTGAGAAATCTTTCATATATAGATCTCAGTTTTTATAGGTGCAATGAATACCAGTATATCCATTGCATTAAACCATACAGAAAAAGTTTCTTAGACTGAGTAGACTACTATTGGCCGAAACATGATGCATTCTCTCCTCCAATTAATTTCCCCAGCTCTTACTTTAAAGTCGATTAAAGAATTTGAGATTACTACGATCTACACTGAGTACTCTACTTTAAATACATTCTAGACTCACTCCACAGAGAAAATAGATGGCTGTGCATCAATGGATTTGTACATTCACTGGGTACGATATTTTGGGGCAACATATTTTCAAAACATCCTTTCTGTTGAATTTGTGCAGTTGACTGGGTACATTTTGGTGGGACACTCCCATTCATCTGTGCAGCACTCACTGGTAGTTACATTTGGGGTGACTTGTCGATCATCCTTTCTTCGATGAACCCATTGGACAACAGGACATTACCCTTCCAAAAGAAAAACAAAAGACCGCCTCTGAAACGCAGCAACCCAGATGTAAATATTCTTTTCTCTGGAGAGGTGACATGCCCATTAGGAGACGTGAGACAGTCAATGGCCTTATAAATGAAGATAAAACAAAGCTCCACTTCTGGCACCAATTTTTCAATCATTAAGTTTCTATAAAAATTGCATTCCTTATTTGTCTCATTAAAACGTATCAAATATTCGATACATTTTTCGCTCAGGAGGTCACCTAGTTGTGGGATGGCGCGTATTATGCAACTCTGACAGGGGGGAGGGGGAGGGGGACACCCATGCTTTGTATTTCTTGAACCCACATGAAAGCCGATAGATTCTAAATAAGTAAGCCAGAATGTGCCAACGAAGTCACTTGCGTCTTTCAGAAGTAACCTTAAAACAGGGGTCCCACGGAAGGACAGAGAATTGGCATGTTTAGGTCCAAACTGGCACGAGAGAACAAATCTGTATATGGAGGCAAAAAACAAACAATGGCTCCAGAGGCCGTACACACTCAGTGTGTATACATTACATGTTGACCTGCTGGGGGAATGGGGAATCTGGAATGTGCTACTTTAGCAATGAGTGTCCGGGTATTGTACACAGGTAGTGCTCTCATTTCTCACCACTGTGACCCGAGTTTGATCCCTGTGATTGATGGGGGTTGTATGTGAGAGGGTATGGTGGTCGTCCGTGGGTTTCCTCCAGGTATTCCAGTTTCCCATATAATACCCCATAACCAAACATCCATGCATTAAAAGGACCCCCTTGGAAAAGCTTACCACGCTTTTGTGGTTATCTTTGTATGTCTAAAGATTTATTTATTTTATGAGGCCTGAGAGGAACACACCCTCCCTGATAAATTCAGCAATTGGCAGAGTCCAAAAGGTCTGCAATCCTGGCACCATCTTCATTTCAAATTAGATTCAGCTTGTGCATACATTATGAATGCTTTCCTTTCTAAACCACCTTGTTCTTTATGAAATTCATTAATCAGATAAGGACAACTATAACGCCATGACATGACAACTTTAGCCTATATATGTATAGTATGACAACAGACCCCGGTTTATCCCGCATGGCAATCTCACCACTCGCGTTTTTTCACAATCATCTATGCTACTTTGTTAAAAAATACACATGTAATACATTTTCATCTCACACCGGACAGTAAAATGGCCAACAGAAGTGTAGGGGCTGTCCCTGCCTTTAGACCGTGGTTTGTTTACATCAATTCACTACTGATTTTTCAATGACGTTTGACCACGAGCACCAAAACACATTTGAAAAAATATATGCCTTACTTCCTCAAAGGAGAAATTTCACTGTCACAGAAGAATCACGTAATCCACTCCACAACTGAATATAAAAGTTCGCTAAAAAGTGATTTTCTTTGGACCTATCCCAATCGATAACTCAGAGGGCATGCAACTTCGCGCCAACGGTGTAACTTACCCAATAGCGCACGGCCCGTGACTAATGACTCCCCACAAAACCGGTTTTCCTATGACGGTCCGAATTCTTTCCTGTTTTAACTTTGTCAAGAATGAATGTTGCAGTAATCACCTAAAAAGTTTACAGACTGTCACAAGAAATGGCTTCCACCCGCAATCTTCACCTGATACAGGTGTGTCGAATGCAGCGACATCTGTTGGAAGAATGAAAACAATTTTGTGGGCGGTGCCCTATGCGACGTAACTGGCTACTTGATTTTAATAGTGTCGGGTTTTTTTTTTTTATTTATGTGATTTTTTATTATTATCATTATTTAAAAAGCCAGTTTTGAACACAGATTTAGTTAAATATAGTTTAGATAACAATAATTTATATACGTGAAGATCACACGTGAAAAATATATCCTAATCAATAAAATGTCAACACATATATCTCAGTAATTTAAAAATGCGAGTGCCCATAGTGGGAAGGACCACCTTTTTAAATAAGTTAACATATCCGGGTGGAGACGCGGCTGAATAACATGCACATTATAAACTGGACCGTTGACAGTTCACTACCACGTTCTATAGGTATTTCTTAATCATTTCATTTTATTCATGGTAATAAATATCACAGAATGTCATGATCAAAAACTTAAAATCAAACTGAAACCTGACATAATCTATGCACTATGCAATTATGATAATTAAAGAAATGAATCGATAACATGACAATAATGATATAATAACCTAAGGATAACCCATAAAGTAGAAATCAGCTATTTCCAAGGGGTCCTCTACAAATAAAAAACTAAAACATATAATATTAAATGATTTATAATACGAGATTAGTACTGGAATTTTGGCAGTTTTTATGAAATTGGTTGCATAATGCATTGAAAAATGACATGTTTCGAGCATATGATTTTAAAACTTAATTCAATAAAAATAAGTATCAACAAAACTGGATTATTTGCTATCAATTCGAAATCTTTATAAATTCTGAAACAAAATCCTTTTTCAATCTTAATTACTCCCGTTCTTTTTTTCTGGAGTCATACATGTACACATACGAACACACAGATACATTTCATAGGCGGTTTAGAGGGGGGGGGTCAGTACGCCCGAGGGGGGGGGGGGCACTTACATATACCGATAGAGGATGTTGCCGCTGAATAGGTAGCCTTTTATCACTAGAGAATATATGACAAGTATGAAATCAGCATGAAATATATTATAGAGTATAAGTTTACTCAATTATTATATGAATGGCCTTCTAATTTATCCAGCTTTGGCAGTTCTTGTTGTCTATTTGAGGAAAAGGTACCATTTTGAACAGAAATTATATGAAAAGGATCTATACATTCTTCAAAATCAAAAATTAGTGAAAAGGGTGGGGGTCTGGCAATGTCAGCGCACATCCCTACCATAAAATTACGGAAGTGCCCCCCCCCCCCGGTCAGTACGCTCCCCCTCCTTTTTGTGACCAAAATCCCCCCCCCCACTCCCACACCTTATTAGTGGGGAGACATTGCTTTTGTCTGTCCATCACAAAGTTGTCAGCGCACTTCTCTGAAACTATATAGATCAATCTTACAAAACTTGACATGTAGCAATTTAAGGACACCATATAATGTAGTGTGCATATTGCCAAGAACGTTGTTTTGGTGTTTTTGGGGGGGGGGGGTTGGGGGGGTTGGCCCCTTTGAACTTATTTTGGAATGATGTCCTTTGAATTTATAATTTTGCCAAAATCTTCATAAAATAAATCTTGCTACGCAACTAGTACTACCTGAAACTACTAAATTACAGCACGGGGGGGGGGGGGGGTAAAGTACAATCAATTCGATTGTCCAATTAAGGCCCCATAGGGCAACAAGAAGTTGTAACAATCGATATAAACAATGCACAATATATACATTCACAAGAGGGAAAAGTTGCATGATCTGAAAGGAAACGGACACAAACATTTGCACATTGCAACATCATGTTATATCTATATATTTCAGAACCATATAAATAAAAAATTAAGTACATGTTATAGCTAAATCAACCCCAAAGATAGCTTTAAAATTGACTTTTATATAATATAGTAACATTAAATGAATATAAATTACAGACTACTTACATTTTCCATTTAAAGAAAGAGTTAGAAAGATCAGATCTAAACCAAATAAGAATTAGTGCCCATTCGTTATTGAAACAAGGAATATTTATAGACCATGCAATGTGTCTATAAGAAAAACGTACTTGTCATGCATGCAGTTATTCATTGAAACGAAATATGATCAATGCAGATTACAACATAATGAAATAATAATATTGATTTTAATTGTAATGCTATATATGAAAGAAACACAATTAATATTGGAACTGTAACTCCCCCCCCCCCCCCCCCCCCAGAGAGTAAGCATTTTCGTGGGTTAAATTTCGTGCGTTGACTCTAAAATGAATTTGTTGCCATTGATTTCGTTCAATTCACAATCATTCATATTGTTTCATTATACAAGTGCAGAAGTCGTCTTGCATCTTATTTGCGTTGTTTTCATTTACCCACAAAAAATACACGAGATTACTATAGTAAATCCAATTGAATAAATAAATCGAATACCAAAAGACTCCCCTGTAGAAAGCACCGCGAGAATGGGTCCGGGGGGGATCCCGGGGGTGGGAGGAGGTAATTCTAGAGAAAACCAGAAACAGACGGGAGACGACCAGGTGGGGTGAGACAGCTTATAGTATGCATACATGGTACAAATTTATGATTTAAATCACTGTAATCATTTGACTGTACAGATAAAAAAAAAAATCAGACCAGATACATAATATCGTACATCGTTGGTAATTGAATTGAAGAGGGGGTGTTAATCAACTGTCGGTTACTGCAGTAACGCATGGTTTTCACTATTAAGTTATTAAGGTATTAAGTTAAATATCAGAAACGAGTGAAAGTTCCACGGCGGAATCAATGACTAATGATGAGGTAAGACAGTTTAACAAAACCAGGGAAGGGGGGTACATATGCTAAGTGCCAGTAAACCATTTTCGAGACACACGAAAAGAAGACGACGAAGAAAATATTCTATAGTCGGGTTTGATAATTAAGTAAATGATATAATTAGAACAATTTAGTTTACCAGTATGGCCTACCATTGGGTCAAATGCTGTCTGATGTGTTTCATAGCCATTAAGCCGTTTTCACACACTGATTTGACCGGATTGTTCCGTTTACCTGGTCAAGACTATAGGCTCACGGCGGGTGTGACCGGTCAACAGGGGATTACTCCTTCCAGGCACCTGATCCCACCTCTGGTGTGTCCAGAGGTTCGTGTTTGTCAAACTCTTGTTTTTGTATTTTATTTGGGACTTACGAGATTGATCACTGTTCGTTATCTTTGTATAAAATTTACATATAGTGTACTGTTATCAAGTTGTTTGTCGCATAACACGACACAGCAGATATGCTGACATATTTTTCTTCATAGTCGTGTTTAAATTCATGAATTGGGTTAATTACTTCCTTCTGAATTCATATAACTAACAAGTTGTGTTTTACTCAAGTTTTTGAAACATCTGGATGTTCCTTGTACAAACTGTTTGTTTTATCCTGAAAAAAATAATACAATATACATGTATTTACATACACGACACAATGCACCGAGCACCAGGTCTTTCACCCCAGTAGCCCTAACCCTTACCCCCCCCCCCTACCCCAGCTGGCGAGAAGGAAAATTCCGAAAACTTGCTGCGCACCACCCACCACCTCCCAAAAGATGACGTGGCTTCTGCACAAAATGTACCAGTTCTAGTGAACCCGGTTTAATTCTCTATAGAAAAAAAAATCAAAACACCCCCCCCCCCCAAAAAAAACACCCAAAAAACGTCGTTTATTGGTCCCTGGTTTAAAAACAAAAATTTTGAAATCTTATCGCATGTATTATACATCTAAAGCACATGCAGGTGTAATTGTAGTTGTAATCATCTTGGCACTACATGATAAACTGTACTTATTTTTTCTTGCCCTCTGTCTCTCTTTCCTTTCCCTACCCCTTTTATTGGGGGGGGGGGGGTGCTTGTTTGCTTTATCTTTTTTTTTCATATATTTTTTTTGGTTTTTGTTATTTGTTGGATTGTGTTCTGGTTGTCTTTTTTTTGGGTTTTTTTTTGTTGCTTTTGTTTTCTTTGCTATAGAAAAAAATTATAAATTGTTTTATTTTACCACCACTTGGACCCCAGGATAAAAATTAACTCATAATATGATTCGGGCACTTTGTAAACTGTAAGAGGAGATCTGGGAACCCAATTTATTGTTTGCTTTTTTTTTTTTTTTTTTATCCATTGTCTGTCAGGGGGGGGGGGGGTAAAATTCGTCCCCCATTTGGATCCCGGATGGAGTGATAGAAGACGATGTTTCTGAATCCTACTAGTAATATTGCACGTGTATTTAACACACACCACCAACCATCTTATAAAAGACCTGTCAGTGTGTCTGTATAGTGTTACGTCGAGAGACCAATTCTGCCCGATTATTCTGGCATGACTTGGTCAGTGCATAAAATATTTAAAATAGATTTTCAACTCCCATTTGGGCCCCATGGTGAAGATCTGAAACCTTGATGCACAGGAAGATGATTTGGCTAAGTGCACTGTGTAAATTGTAAGAGGAGTTCTAAATGGAAACAACAGTTTGGAGGAAAATGTCTATTTTCGACCTTCGCTTGGCCGAGGATGAAAGTGGAGATTCCAAAACCTGGCTGCACATCTAAAGCACGCCATTCCAAAATACGATTGGGCTTTTGCGTAATATATAAGTTAAGGGAACCTTTGTGTAGAAAAGTCGCTCTTTTAGTCCCATTTATCCTCGGAGTACAATTGAAAGTTCAAGAAGAACTCTCTCTCTCTCTCTCTCTCTCTCTCTCACTCTCTCTCTTTCCTCTCTCTCTCTCTCTCTCACAATATATTGGAATTTATACAGTTTTGCTGACATTTTCACACCACATGATCGAGAAATGATAACACTGGGTGACATTGTATGCGCAAAAAAATAATTTTAACAAGCGTCAAACGGGGCGTCAGTATTTTGCAATTGCTTACAATGAAATTATGCCAAGAGCATCACATTTTTCTTTTTATCAAGTTTAGGCCCAAAACAATAAGCCAACTTACCGGTGTCAGCCCGAAGCAACGTGAACGTTGGGGGAGGGGGTGGGTGGTGCCCCAGGAACAGGATGTGACAGACAGACAGACAAACGGACCAACCTCATCTTTTATTTTAAGCAGAAAGTAATTACTCTATTATGGAAATATGACTGGTGGGGTTCTGCATGGAGAGAGAGAGAGAGTGTTGTATTTATGTATATGTAGGGATTCTAAAAATCATTTTTATTGTTATTTTATAATTGCGATTTCTTCTTGTAGATTAATTTGGTATAAAATTTATAAGTGAAATCTAATTGCGTGTCGAGGGAGTGCACTGGCACATGTTGTCGTTATCAACTTTGACACCTCTCTCTGCTTCTCAGCTGCAGTGGAAATTTATGTTTACCAGTTATCAGATATGTGGTCAGATCTTAGGACTTGTCGATCGTTCACTCATTTTCAAAGTGAAGTCAAGCTTGGCATTAAAAACTTGAAAAACTGTAAAATCATCTGGACAAGACCCTAATACTTTAAATGAATTTATAAAAAGTGGTTTCAAGGTATACCTTTTAACTATATTAGTAAAACTGTTTAATAAAATTCTTTCCCTCTGGGAAATGCCGAATCTTGGAACTTGGTGCAAATACTCTGTTTATAAATCTGGGGACCCCATGTAACCCATCAAACTATAGAGGGATAAGTGTCACAAGCTGTATGGGGTAAACTTTTTATGGGTTTTACAATGCCGCTAAATTCATATTTAGAACAAAATAACTTACTGAGTAATTACCAATTGGATTTAGAAAAAAATACCGTAACACGGATAAATATATTATTTTAAAAAAACTCTTAAATAAACAAAATATCTAAATTGTAAGAAACAACATTTACACTGTTTTGTTGATTTTACCAAAGCTTTTGACACAATTGATGGAACTTCTATGCTATACAAACTATACCAAAAAGGGTATAGGTTGGAAAATTTAACAATTTTATAGAGAATATGTACTCAAACACTAAATATTGTTGTAAAAATGAATCTCACATAGTGAACCTTTTGTAGCTACACGTGGGTTAAACAAGGAGACAATCTCTCCCCTACCATTTTTAATATATTTATTGATGATTTCAATCCAGAGTTAGTAAATTATGAAACAAACCCACCAAATTACAGAATAATTAACGTTAATCATTTATTCTTTGCAGATGACCTAAATCCCCTCTCTACTACTAAAGAGGGTCTCCAAACTCAATAGACTTCTTCAGAATACTGCATTAAGTCAAAATTGACTAGTTAACCTTGATAAACAAAGACAATGATCTTTTCAATTAAGAAAATTGACAGGCTAATATTGTTTTTATTATAAATCATTCAATAATTCATCTTGAACATGAATATAAATATCTGGGAATTATTTTTACTTATAATGGTAAATCAGATATGCAGCTTGAACAGCTAGCTGACCGCTGCAGAAAAAGCCTTTCATGCGATGAAACGCTCTCTACCACTTTCATAATAACTTATCTGTAAAAACTCTCTTAAAACTATATTCTCTTCACTTATTTGAACCTATCATCTTATATGGTTCTGAGATATGGATCTCAGACTTTTAATATTAATATAACATTGTGATCAAATATTTTGAAAGATACAGCATTCATAATTTAAAGACATCCTGGTGTAACAGAAAAAAGCTTCAAAGTTTGAGCCCTACAATATGAACTATGGACACTCCCATTGTGCAAAGCTTTTACATCTCTATGTTTATAATATTACAAGAGAGCTAAAATAACCACAATAATGAAAATGCATTAGAAATCAAATTCTTATTGCTGCTTTCTCGAAGATGTCAACCTTTATAACAATGGTGGTAAGGAAATTGGAGGGGTCAGATTGGAAACTTTAAAAAGACACTGGGGAAACTCACACATTAGATGATTACTGACAGTACATTTAGCAGCTGTTTGAAGAATATCTATATAAAAATGTCAATATGCAACTCAGTAACATTGAATTCATTCCAAACGTGGTAAATTACGTTTTATAGTCAATTAAGAAAGAATTACGAATTACAAGTCTACCTGAAATTTCCTATTGGCACAAATCTGTAACGCTCATGAATTAACTAATTAAGAATTCTGCACATCCTTTAGAAATTGGAAAATGGCAGATATTAAACCATGTCTCCCAAAAAGAATTCTCGTTTTGGTCACTTTCGTAAAACCATTTGTGAAGATGAAAATCGATTTTATATATGACTGTCCTATATATGAAGAAAAAAAAACTTGGGCGGTTTAAAAAAGTATATTTCCTATACACATTTGTAATCAAGTGATAATAATGAAGGAAATCATTGTAAAGATATTTGTAATCCGTAATGCAGTTCATTCTAGAGGCTATGTGAATATTAATAAGTTTTGAATTGCGTTCTAAAAATAGAGTGGCAATAATACAAATCTTTGAATTCCTAACCTACAACTGTTTCCAAACTCTTATATAATACACTTTACTATAAGTTGTAAACATGGTTACTTCACTAATATGTACCTTATAGATGTACTTTACATGTACTGTCAAATAAATATGAAAACACTGTTGTACATGATAAACTTTTCATTTTATTATACATGGTTGTATGCCAACCATGTTTGGCTGACATCAAAATAAATGAATTGAATTGAATTGAATATTGTAAGCTTTACCGGAATTATGCAGGTTTTGTTTATTTATTTCATGTTAATTGAGGATGCAAAGAGGCCCGGTGTTCGTCAAAGTTGAAAACCGGCTGTGAGTGGGGCAGGTAGTTCGAAATTTTTATTCATTTTATTTTATTTGTTCGGTCTGTATTTAAAATTCAACGTTTGGATTATAATAAATTGTGAAATTTGAAACATTGTTTTTAATATGGAACTTCAAATTAATTCCCAAATTGAACTCTCACGAAACCCCATAATTACTACAAGAGAGCCAAACGAAACATAAAATTCAATGTCTAACAACAAATAAACAATTTGAAATATTTACATGTGCATGTCGCCAATGCTTGCAAAAATTGTATTGTGTATATTGTCGTTGTACACACCAAATACTAGACCAATGTTATTGAACAATATTGAGAGGTGGGGGGTTGTAATTAGGGGAGGGGAAATCCTATATTGAGAATCTGTTTTCCAAGGGGAAATTAAGGGATATACGAAGTGAAGGGAGATTCCATGATATAACACTGAAGTTGTCCCTCTCCCGTTGCTATTATTTTTTCCGGGAAACTGAGATTTGATCCTATTCGTACTATAAATTTCTTTCGCATTTAGCATTTCCGGTTGAAAATTTGTGAATGTCGTCAACAAAAATCTACCCTTCTTTACGTATTATTCCAACAGCGCAATGTGCCAAAACCTACAGCTGTTATGTGCAGTGATAAGGATATACTTCTACTCGGTAATGATATATAATATATATATCCCACGAAATTAACTGTTTGGGAGGGTGGAATACACAGTACACTGTATTACACTACAGGAAATTTAAATCATAAATGAAGTAAACTTTTGACTTTTCTTCTTCTGCGTGTAAACAATAATTCTCCTTTTGGACCCAGAATTGTCATAATGAATCATATCTTATCTAAACTTTACTCACAGGGGATTGTTTAAGAAAAAACCACCCACCTATATATATATTATTGATTGCTTTTTTAATTTAAACATGTTTTATTGAAATAGTTCGAAAGGATTGGGCAACAGGCATAGCCTATATAAGGCCTCTCCCAAATACAAAGGTCAAGCATAAAAAAAAAATTGTACAAAGATTTAAATGATATTCGAACAGAATTTATTAGGAATGCAACTGTATTGAGTAAATTTTAACATTCATGAATAAAAAAAATGTTTACATGAATATAATTACATTTTTGGACCAGAGGCGGGAACAATCCAAGTGTGCCCCCACATGTGGCACTATCATGATATTGTTTGGTTCCTGGTGATAGTTTGGGAAAAGAAGGGGTGTCTATATGTCACAGCATCTGTTAAAGTTACATTAATCGTAACTTTCTGCGCCAGTAGGTGCATAAGGCCTTGATGTCACATTTCCATCCCGCCCTGACTCTGGCTGCAGTTCTAGCTAGTCACTCAGTTAATTTTTATACTCTAGCGAGCTTGTTCTGCCACAATAAATTTATTCTGTCTTATCATATCTGTAAATAATTATGTGTAATTTTTGTAAAATTGATTTTAAAATGAATCATGTAGGGAAACCTTGATGTGAACTTTTAATTTATGACATGTAATAGTAGCTTCATACAAAATTGGAATTGCTAGTTATTATTCTCGTACAACTAGTTGCGTAGGGGATAAAACATTGCTGCCATACGTTTGCGAGTCTGTGTGTGTTTATGTGAAAAAGATATAAGCAAGGTCATTCATCAGACAATCATCAAACCTTCCACAAATGTTGCCCATGGAGAGAGCATGAATCCTATTGATTTTCAAGGTCAAGAGTCAAAAGTCAAGGTCGCTATTGAGTATTGTTTTGTAAATTTTGTGTTGCGAGGAGATGCTATGCTTGCATTGACTTGTTTATATACAAGAGCCTAAGTTTTAAATTTTGTGAATGTTTGTAGTTGTTTAGAAGAATGTGTGGGCGGGGACCCCCAGCAGAGAAGCCAAACTTTACAGTTCTGTGTATTGGCCTGTCAAAATCTGGGAAGAGCACTCTCCTGTCTGTCCTTAGTGGAGAGAGCACGGATCGATATCCAGCCAAACTGTTGGTACGTATGCTCTGACTGATATCCAGCCAACTGTTGGTACGTATGCTCTGATTTTATACAGCATTAGGATTTTCCTTTTTTTGATATCATCTTTCAAGACTTTCATATATGCATTCAAGACAATTGTTTCAATAAATACGTATTCTGTATTTTCATTAAAAAGGACATGTAATATTGGAAAGGGAAGTTATTTTTGTTTATACATAACCTACAAGGGTTGTCCCAGAAAAACGCGAACATTTCATATATTTTTTGTTAAACTTCTAGTATATCATTATTATTTGGTACACAACAAAATTATAATTTTTTGAATATCCCTGTGAAATTTTAATGCGTTTTGTCTGTAAATAACATTTTTATATCACACTGTAACCATTCTTACATATTAGCTGCCGGCGCAACGCAGAGGACGACAAAAAGTAACTTCGTGGTGTCTGTTAACGTCATATTTATTCCTTCTCAAAATACCGTCCACTATGAGACAAATATTTCTCATATTGCTACACCCATGCATTAAAACATTTCTGAGCTAAGAGATGTTGTAAATTGTGATACTTCGCGCGAATTTCAGTCACGTTAAACCTCTTTCCTCACAAATGATTTTTTTAATGCAGGAAAGAATGCTTGTAGTCCCAGTATGAACTCCATCACCTGATTTTTAAGTTTTTCGTCTCTTTTTGTCAGTCTACCACGCACCACTTCCATAGGATTACCACTCCAACCATCCTTAAACTGTTTGTGTTATGTGTATACCAATGTCCGAGACACATGCTTGTGTCGTTCTATTGTTTCACCTCCTTTTAGTTGGAATAGGGACCAAACCTCGCTCCACACAGTATTGAATTACAATTCGGTGCGCCGCATTATCATCCGACGTTGCATTTTTGAAAATTCTAACAGAAGGTGTTTGTACGTATAACGCTATAAAAATGTTATTTATGAGGTTTATGTTAGTATAATCTATGACTCATGTGTCGTTAACAGAGACGTTTTATTGATATGAATTATATTTACAATAATGTTTGTAAAATAAAATATAGAGCACAATTTTAACCGAAGTGCCTCTTTTCGAACGTGTTAATAAAATATGGCGGTGCGTCCGAGTTAAGCGTGAAAAAGACTGACTACTATCACTACAATGTCACGCCGTTTCTATTACTTATGAAATGAGCCAACTTATAGATAATGTGAGATTATGTAAATATACAGGAGTGTCTGAAGTTGATTCGAAAAGTAACAACTAGGCAACATACTAGAGTTTGGTGACGTAGTTATAAATATCCTTAAAAAGGTTTCGCAGGTTTTCTGGGACAACCCTCGTATATCATTCATTTGTTATAATATTAATATAAATAAGCATGTAAAATACCTGCATTCATCCTCTTTATAATAAAGAAATTGCAATTGTGTACACATGTATGAATGTTGAATTTGATAATTGTATTTATATATATATGGAAAACATTGACATAGACAGCTAGCACATGTCAAAGATAACCACATTTTTGTTGTGTGTGTATAGTGACTATAGTCAGTGTATATGTATGTTTCCTTCAAATTCAAGGCAAAACTTGCATGCAGATATGGCTGTTTTATAACAGCATCTAGTTTGTTATTGAAAAAGTTATTTTCACAATTCCTTTCTTTTGTACTGTATGACTATGCTGTAGTTGAAATTGGAGTGCAAAAGGGTCAAGTTTTACTGCACAGGGAACACATGGACTCCATTGTTTTTCAAAATATAAGATATATATAGAATCTCCCATGGTTTGTGGTTTGATATGATGATTTTCCAACGAGTTGTGTGTTTTCTACCCCTGAGCTTTGGTTTGATATGATGATTATCCAACGAGTTGTGTGTTTTCTATCCCCTCGTCAAGGCTTAGGGATAGAAAACACACAACGAGTTGGATAATCATCATATCAAAGCACAAACCATGGGAGATTCTTTTTATCACATATTTTATCCAGACTAAGCCGAATGAATAAGGATTTCAAACTTCTCTTTTGTTTACCTGAGTCCGAATTACCCACGCATCATGAACATTACGGCACTACAAATAGTTCGTTTGGAATAAAAAAAAAAAAATAAGAACATTGACAGTCGCA
>CAJDSM010016407.1:7130-28905 GCA_903981925.1 Ostrea lurida
ACGATTGTTTGTAATTGTAACAATTGTTTGTGTTTGTAACAATTGTTTGTAATTGTAACGATTGTTTGTAATTGTAACAATTGTTTATAATTGTAACGAGTGTTTGTAATTGTAACCATTGCTAAATTGTTTGCAATTATGAGGATTGTTTGACTGTAACTGAAACGATTGCTTGACTGTTTTTAATTGTACCAATATCTAGACTGTAATTGTAAGGGTTATTTGTAATTTTAACGATTGTTTGTAAATGTAATGATTATTTGTAAACGTAACGATTGTTTATAATTGTGACGATTATTTGTAATTGTAACGAATATTTTAAATGTAACGATTGTTTGACTGTTTGTAATTGTGACAATTGTTTGAACTTTTTGAAATTTTAACGACCTTGTGGGGTTTTGTAATAGTGACCCTTATGTGACAGTTTTGGTGATATTGACGACTTTGTGAGGTTTTGGTGATATTGACGACTTTGTGAGGTTTTGTGATATTGACACTTTTGAGGTTTTGGTGAATTTTGACGACTTTGTGAGGTTTGGTGATATTGACGACTTTGTGAGGTTTTGGTGATATTGAGACTTTTGTGAGGTTTTGGTGATATTGAGGACTTTGTGAGGTTTTGGTGATATTGACGACTTTGTGAGGTTTTGGTGATATTTGTCGACTTTGTGAGGTTTTGGTGATATTGACGACTTTTGTGAGTTTTTTGGTGATTATTGACGACTTTGTGAGGTTTTGGTGATATTGACGACTTGTGAGGTTTTGGTGATATTGACGACTTTTGTGGGTTTTGTGATTTGACGACTTTGTGAGTTTTGGTGATATTGACGACTTTGTGAGGTTTTGGTGATATTGAGGATCTTTGTGAGGTTTTGGTGATATTGACGACTTTGTGAGGTTTGGTGATATTGTGAACTTTGTGAGGTTTTGGTGATATTGACGACTTTGTGAGTTTTTGGTGATATTGAAGACTTTGTGAGGTTTTGGTGATATTGACGACGTGTTGGTAGGTGTTGGGCTTGTATTGACGATTTGGAGGTTGTTGGTGATATTGACGACTTTGTGACTGCCGTACCAAGATGATCTGTCTTGTACTCAGCGTTCCCGAAGTTGGCATGATTCAGATTTACTTAGGGAATCTATATAATAAAACTTTTTTTAAAAACACTCCTCATATTTTTTCCCTTTGATCTTTAAAAATATCAATTTGAGTTTAGTATCTTTTATATAAATATATGATATTTCTCAAACCACAAAGATCCAACCACTTCCAAGCTAAATCTTAACAACACCAAAACACACTAAGATGATAAAGCATAGAGCAACAAAAGACCGAATATTACTGAGGCATATTTCGTCGATTAATTCTGGCTTTACAATCATTCTCCAATTAATAATTCCTGCTGATGCAAATCAAATCGCTTTAATTATTTCCATATCGCATCATTGAATATCCCCACACATGGTCTATCGCTCTCTCAGGTGCAAATCTCAAATAGACTTTAGAATGTCGAATACCTTTATTGGACCAATCCAGATGTATATCGTGGTGGAATGCGATTGAAAATCTGAGTGCATGCATTGAGTCTATTTTTCAAGTCAGTGGTCTAAAAAGTCTTAATTAAAGACGATTGACGCCTTGGGTTAAAATTTATCAAATATCTTTTCAAAACTTTGTTAAATACACACAAATACAACATTGGAGGGCAGTAAACCCACGAAGGACACAAGTAACAGTTTTGATCAACCTTTCGTTGTGACGAGGTCGTCCGCTGTTTTCTAATATCGGACTTATTTTTAAACAACGTTTGCATGGCATGATTGCCATCCACTGAAAATTAGTAAAGACCAAAGTCAATTTTGTCTAAAATAAGGAATTAAACCAACGCAACAAATACTGTAGTATTCTAATATTATGGATGTTTAATATCATAATTCTGTTTCCAAAGAAACTATACGATTAGAGATATCGTAAGAAATTGAAAGACGTTTGATCTAAACTCAAATTTCTCGTAGAAGCTTATTGCAATCATCTGCTGTGGAAGACCTTTAACTGCACTTTGATTGAGCGCAACGTCATGTACTTTTCCCAACCCCTAGCGGGTATATAATCATTGAACGTCCGTCCATCTGTCACACTTTCGTCTCGGCTGTCCGGCTTCTTTTGGAATAAAGATATCAACTTCAAATATATTTATAATCCATGGAGATAGTAGCAATTTAAAGACCAAGGTTACATGGTAAAACTTCTTGATAATATTTCTGAAGTTTGAAAAACAAACTCCATGGAGTGAATCACGTGGTAACTAGTTGGACTGTCTTGTCCATCTGTCACATTCTGTCAAATAATTTTTGGAAGAAAGGGTCAAAGACCAGTCTTCATTTCCAACATTTTCATCGAATGGAGATCTAAGATTTTTTTTCATAAATTTTAAATAGATCAGAAGTACTTGATTGCGACAAAAACAATCCCCGTCATTGAAGTACGAGTTGAAGGTCAAAATGTGATTAACCTCAGTAGACTTTTTTTGGGGGATAAGGATGCGCATTGACCTATATTCTTACAGGATATATGGATTTCTTTCTAAAGTTTGCACCTTCGTTGTGTAAATTTGTCACTGATGTCTTACAGGTGGAGCAAGCAATTGCATCCACATGCGAATAATGACGCTTAGAAAAAAGGAAATAAATCATAAGATAAATAACATGTGAATGATAAAAAAAATGAAAAAAGGATACGAATTTGATCTTCAGGAGTCAGGTTTGACCTCCTTTTCTTGAGGCTGTGTAAACGTTTCGTCTTGCAGTCTTAAAAACAACTTTGACAACGTGACCGTTGCATATAGATCCTCGACGCATATCGCATATCTCCGGATATGCAATATAAATACCCTTTCACCACCCACTCGCGTCCGTTCATTTCACGTCAGAGGAGAGAAAATGCGATCATGTAACAGACTGGTAGTCTAACTCGCTTTTCTTGTCTTGTTCATTGTGAAACCATGGCAATGTAGGGACATTTTCCTATTTGGACTGGGATGCCCCAGGCCTTTGGACAACAATGAAAGCAAATCAAAAACTATAAATTACAATAGATGAGGGGTGTAGGGGGGCAGTAATAGTGAAGCTATATGTATGCCTCCAAGATGTAACATTTGGTTCATCTGTTTCCAACCTTTTGGTCGCATATATAACGTACTTCGAACGCACTGAACGAATAATAAATTATATAACATGAGTAACTTATCCATATCTTATCCCCAATGACCACCTTAAAATGGTTGAAATATTGCCAAAATGGCGTAAAACGGTTTAACCTCAAATAATTAATCAATCGATCAATATCCTCAACGGTAAGCATAACTTATCCAAGAATATGACAGTGAATTTTTAGCGTTCTTGACTTATGCGGAACTCATGCACAACGTTAGACTAACTTATGCATAACGTATTGGAGTGTACCTCGACGACCAAGTGACGTTAGATAAACTTGAACATTTAAAACCACACGTCATTTTTTAAGTGGACGTCGATCGATCAACATGCCTAAAAAAAAATCAAAGAAAGTTGCAGGAAGGGGCCGACTTAAACAATCTTCATCCTTACCCCCTCCACGCCCACGCTCGTCCCCATATTCATATGACACCGTTCTGACGATGATAGCCAATATCGCCCTCTGCACATGCTCATATTTATCAAAGTACCGGCATGTATTGGACACCTTATGCTATCTGAAAGCTATAAACACGTTCAATGCGTTCTACATACGTTTCAGTCACGTTCAGTAAGTGTACGTTGTTTTTAGGAAGAAACGAGTCACGCGTACGCTGCACATTTGCCTTGCTGGTAGCCAACGTATCTCAACTCATGAGTAACTTGCATGTAACGTGAGTGAACGCTTGCATAACTTACCTGTCGCGTACTTCTAACTTACGCCTAATATGCTGCAGGGTTATAACGAATCTCGTTTAAAGGCATCATTTCGCAAATTCTACGGTCGCTATAATGGCCTTGTTTGCGATTACAAATTATCACTAAGTCATATGTTGACTGATTTGTTTCATACCATTTGTTAGACTGTCATTTTCCTACTAGATATGACTACGGGTAATCCCGTTTACTTTATTTCGACTACGGGCTCACGGCGGGTGTGACCGGTCAGCAGAGGATGCTTACTCCTCCATGGCACCTGATCCTACCTTCGCTTTTGTCGGAGGTCCGTGTTGCCCTACACTCGATTTTGTATATGTTTTTTGGATTATGATTACGTTTGACACAATGTTAACTTCGCCCTTTTGTATGTAAGCAATACGTCGGCATACGCCGAAAATTTTATGCATGCACAAAATTTTGGGTCGCGTTCGGCGTAGAGCAACATAATACTATCGTATTTCAGCGTCCTAGTAACTTGTTCGAAACGTACCCAAAACGTATTCAACGCACACCAGCGTGTTTGCTAAATTTCTCATACGTATCCATACGCTGATGCTATATGTCAATGTATGACAGTCAAAAACGAGACTTTGTTTTGGTCAAGGTCAAATCTCTATGGCAAACGTAAGGGTCAGATTTGCCTTGAGTGGACTTGGCCATGCTTGTTATTTTCTTAAAGTCGACGTGTTTCGATAGAAAACATCAGTTCCGGTTTTAGTTGGAAAATTTGCGGGATCATAAACATGCATCGAAATGTGGGCGCATTGAATTATAAGAGTGTACTTATTATGTAATATAGCCTCCGTCCGTGAACGGTGCGGAGGGATAGGCAAAATACGTCTACCTGGAATGATAAATTGAGACTGTAATTTACATATTTCATTGTACGCACAAGTGAGAGATAAATTAGGTTGAGTACGTGGCTAAAAAAGGTACCTTTATCAAACTATCAAGTTTTTGATAAATTCATCTTGTCTAATAGCAATTAAAAATAATCCGTGGAGAAAAAGTTTACTTTGTTGAAAAAAAATTAAATGTAAAGGTGGGCACACTCAAAGGGTCACGCATGCTTACCAACCCCTCTACCTTAACATGTAGATTTCTAGAAATGCCTACACCAAAAATAAGGTGACATTATCGAGGTCATAATGCAGTCCAAATAATGCAAGCCGGTTCTGTAAATAGCGTTAGCCTGACGAAGACGTCTTAAAATTGCGGGGTTTTGTCAATATTCAAATATAGGGATATTAAAATTCTGTTTACAATAAAGAGAAATTGAATGCACTTTAGCCCGTTAGAGAGAAAGCTATTTCAGTTTTCATTACGGCAGGGGCACTGATATAAGGTCGGATAACAGGCTTTTAGAAGTCCCTAATGCCTAATAATTGCGTGTTGCCTACATTCAGCAAAATGGAAGATCTTAATAAAATATTTTTAATCTGAATTAGAAGCCTGAATGTAAGCCATCTAACATTTCACTTATAGAAGTATTTTTTGCAATAGAAGGGTATTAGAAGTCACGTGTCTAAAGTGAGCGAAATTTGATAATATGTGAAATAATTTTTCGAGCCTTGAAAAATGTAAAGCTTCGGTAACGTTTTTGGTTCGCTGTCGTTAGATTGACTTCTATCATGTTTCTTGACTTCTATCTTATGAAAAATAAAAGTTTAGCATTTGCTGGCTAGGGTAGTGTAAATGTACTAAAAGAGTGCACGTGAAGTCGCGATGTCACCGTTTCGATAAACAATGGTTTGATCACGAGCTCGTCCAGCCCCGAACCTGAACAAGTTGCCTTGTTCAGTTTATGTGATCAAATTGGAAGAGTAAATATCGTAACATAATATTTCGCGCAAGAAAATCCGGCCAAATGGTTGGCTCACGATAACCATATACAACATAGCCAGAGGTTTTCATTGGAACTTTTGAATAAAATCATTAATTATTGAATATTGATGGTGTCTGTATAAGTTATATAACCACACTTTGTGTCCCGGGGTGTAGTTGGCTTATACGATTTAACATATTATATCACTATATATTTCATCAATTTTTCTTTTGTGTTTCGTAAAATTTTACCATGACACTATTTCACACATAAGTAAACATACGTATTCTGTCTACAAGGCGGCTATCTGTCCACTCTTGGAAATCACCAAAAATAATGTGCTACGCTTAAAAAAGAAGTAGCCATATGAAAAAAATTCAATTAAAGCCAAAGAAATTTGTGTTCTGTCAACAGGAGTCTATAGAGGTCCCGGTCTGTTTCTCTGCACGAAATGGCTCCCAAATTTAGAATTTCTACTACTGTCATGCCGAGCGATATGAGGACGCCATATTTGGCGTTTAAGATCTCTACCTCTTTGCAGTAGATTTATTTATTTTGAAATTCATGACTATGTTATGAAAACATGTTTCGATGTTTGTGCTATTGCTGTCAAACTTGATCAACATTAAAGTCAAAACAATCTGTTTCCTTCAGAAACGTCTGTGATCCTCGGCATTTTTTATTGTATGCTTGTTTGGTGGCGCAAGTCTCGTGATTTTTTTTTTGTTCAACTAAACCTCAATCAAACACATATCTCCACGTGTGAGCTTTATCCCTTTGATAAAAAGTATGAAGTTTATAATTGTCTTCATACATCCATGAACTTGGCCGGCAATCTGATTTACGTTTGGGTGGTAATTTTTAAGTTCATTGAAAACTTTTGCTTTCATTGTCAATTTTGCATTCCGTCGACGAGATAGTTGGGGTATTCTTAAATTTGCGTTTTATGAATGACATATAAGACACATTGCACAGCTATAACACACATCAAAAGTGAAGATGCATACTATGACTTGCAAATGTAAGTTAATATTCAAATAAAAATAATCGGATGTCATTAATGAAGAACGCACATAAATTGGCCACGCGACAACATAATTTTTACTTTCTGAAATATAATTCAAATGTATTCTTTTGATCTTCGAACGTGGCTTGCATTTTAAAGACCCAATGTTTTGTCGAAAGCATGTTATGAAATTTTACTGAAAGAGAAAAAAATCCGGTGACACGACCAATGATAGGATGCCTCTGATTGGTTTCTTCATTGAAACCGCTGTCGTTCGACACGCGTCTGACTCGCGCATTACGTCTGACTTAAAGAGAGGGTAGAGGGCGGAGTTATAGCTTTTGGGGCGTGGCCTAAGTTCATATGTTTGATCTTCTTTATCGTCAGATTCATCTTTCTGCTCGGGGAAAGTTTTTTGGACAAGATTTGACGATATCCAATGAAATATTAATGTTGGGTTCATGGCGTTTGTACAGACTGCCATCAGAAGACCGGGCCGATACATTAACTGTGATTTATTCTCGTCATAAACACAAAAAGAAACACGTGGAGTTCACCTTCTCTTATCAGTAGTTATTAAATTAATGCACTGACCTAAATGTTTACATGAAATATTGAAATACATATTTTGATGACAGAGATATCGTAAGCCATAATATCGAATTCTGAAACAGGCAAATGCATACCCATGTATACTTTTGTGTTATGTACATCGCCGACAAGCATAAAACACATTGAAGGGATTTAAATAGTGTATTTTTCGGTATATCTTTGCAAGGAAAAATGAATCATGCTATTTATTCACCCGAAGACAGTTTACATACCTGTAATATCATTACAGATCATATTGTATAGTAGTTTACGCTGCTGACCGTGCCAATGATACAAACCACAATTATCAGAGTTTACAAAAGACTGTACAATTAATACGTCAGTCAAGCTCCGCTGCTAAACGAATATGCAATTTGTCAACTGAAAGCTAGCTTCACGACTGCATATTTCCGCCTGGGGATAAATGCATAGAAGGGTAATCGAATTTTTGATTGCAAGAAAACATTAAGCAAACCGACACTCTTTTAAACTCTCAATTTTATTCGAAGTCGCTTTAAACAGCTATGAGAAAACAGCTAGTCATCGGCGGGGATATTCGGGTAGCGTTGCCGCGGGGTGTAGTCATTCGTGCGCTTTCATTAACGTGCCGTCAATAAATCAGATTCAAGCTCCCATGATGACAGAGATCTAGAGCTAAATGATAGTCTTACATGTAACCCGGTATGCCGACACATTCGTAATTAGACGACATAAACGAAAGGCCTAAATGAATCCAAACACCCGACGAGAAGTCATCCCCAGGGGTCACGGAGGCGAAGCTAAGGATACGGGAGAGGGAATTCCTGGCTCAGATATATTTTAAGATCACACATACTAGACTTTAAATCACATGCATCTCTTACCGTCCTACATTCAATAACGCATTTCTGCCCCTTGGGCCAGACTTTTGAAGACTATGCATCTTTCAGTATTAAGTTATGTGTGCCGATTTGCACATAAATTTACATAACTGACACGCCAGAATACAATGCGGAGTGGATATGGACTCACTGCAGATCACAGCATTAGCATATCGAGTGGGCCCCTCAGTATCAGTGCTCGCTGTAGCTGAAAGATTCAACACGGCTAAATATGACAACTTCCTGTCCCCATGGGAAATTTCTTGTCGTATGAAGAGGGTCATCTAAAGTTACCGGAAGGATTTGTGTCCTTCTTATAATCATAGGACAGTAATTGTGGCGAATTTTGGGATTATATTTCTGATGTGTTCTTGCATGGGAATTTTGAAGTATACAATTAACTGCATATCAAAATAAAATCTAAAGATTTCTTTTTCAAGAAAACATATTGGATTGGTTGATATTCGTTGCATTGCATCTTAAAAACAATGGAATGGAAAATCGTAAGATGAAGAGTTACAGGACTGCATTTAGATATGCTGTTCAAGAATTTGGTCTAGATGAACCAACATGAAACATTTCTACAACATATGTACATGTATGTAAGCTGTGCATCAATACAAGTCAATCACGTGATTTCTCTGACAGACGATATGAATGATAGAAAATGTAAAAAATGCGATATCACCACATTTTGAAATGAATTTCTCAAATTCTGCGCAATTGTCATGTAAGTGACCTTGGAGGAACCCGTTTCATTTCTCGTAGGGAGCTTTGTCGGTAAGCCACGGAAGGACACAAGATATTACCTTTTCTTTGTGACGACCATACAAAGGCTGGGCTCCAACAGAGCACCCGGAATCTTCCTCCCAACCACACGGGTTTATACTTGGTTCTTCATGTGTGTAACCAATTCAAAACAGCCACCCTGTTTACGCTTTTTCTCATACATCATTATATTTAGCATTTTCCAGTGGTCTTGATTCTTCAAAAGAAGTATAAAAGTGGAAATGCTAGAATTAAACATGGTCAGTGCTGCTCTTTAGACAGGAGAGAAATTTAATGGATAGTACGCTATCAATGGTAAATCTAAACATAGGTTTGAACCGCCTTGTTCCTCCTACTCAACATATCGAGACCCTCTTTATAAAAGAACTGAATATTCCCTTGTATTCTTGTTAGAGAGAATTCTATACGTAATTCGAACAATCCTATTGGACATGCGGGTTGGTGGTCATCAAAGACTCGGTGTGGTGCCCTATTATGTGTACTTTGATCGGATTTACAGTTCTAACATAAAAAAAAAATTCCCCTCGTGTATTTTAGTTTTTAAAAAAAACGTATGCGTTTTCATTAGCAATTTTTTTTTTCTTTAAATTGATTTCTCATCAATAAAGAAATCCTATGTGCATGAAGATCATTCGAGTATCCATCCTTTACTGTCAACTCTTAAAGATTTGCGCATGCGTAATGCATACAAAAAAGGGTACATGCATCTAAATTGCCTCAATTTTTTTCTCTTAATTAGGATTAGTTACTGCTTCCACTAGAGACATGCCTTTGATGTACTGGCGCTTCAGAGACACCCTTGTTAACATTAAGAGAGATCGAATTTTTTACTGAATTGAAAAACATAGAAAAGAATCTAATTAAAAGAGCGCAATGTTACAGCATAAACCCAACTATGAAAATTCAAATTCTTCGATTCTTCTACCTTTTGTTCACGACAAGCGTGAACTCAGTCACGTGGTGCCTTATCATATGACCATCAATTTGATAATTAAGAATTTGATTGTATGCTATCAGATTTATCTGATGGCACGACCAGTGCACGTTCACGTTGACAGACAAAAAAAAGTTTCCAGCACTCCATCATTGAGCGATTGATTAACAGATGGTTAATCTGCCCCCCTCCAAAACCCTCATCTTAAAAGTCATCACGTGACACTCGATGTGTATTGATGGGATGACACCCGAGGTTTTCCGATTCTGTTTTTGTCGGCGTCTAATGATTATGGGATCAAGCCAATGTTGTTAATGTCAATTAGAACTTTTCCTGTAAAAAAAATTATTAGGGTCGAGGCATCTCTCTTTTTCTGTTTTGGTTTTTTTTTTCTGTATACAAAGACCATTGATTCTGTATTGCTTTATTGGTTGATTCCGAATCAATGTATCAATGGCAGACTTTGAGCAACTAAAGAGATACATTGTTTGTATTATAAAGGGTAACCGTTAACATACACCCATGGGAGCTTTCTTAAGTAAACATTCTTAAGTCTGTCGTTCACAAGAGTTCAAAGTCGAGAGATTTTCAAAAATAACGCCATAACACATGGTCAAGACTACGGATTTTGAGAAAGTTTTAGATTTTGTAATTTGAAGTAAAAAAAGAAATTTAAAATCATCACGGCTGGACCAATCCAAGATTGTATGTGGATGTCTCTGTCCGTGTAATCGATGACCACGGGAGAGCGACAGGAACTGGGTTTATCATTCTCACGGGAATCAGACAAGCTACCCGAGTCAGGTGTTAAATTTCACAGACCCTCTCACAATGGTTCCAAAGAAGGAGATGTTTGGAGGAAAACAATTCACTGCGATTTTATTGAAACGTAGTGAAGAGAAATATTTGTTTGTAAATCTTTCAAAGTTTGGAAACAATTGTATTATATTTTCATAATATTTGGTATTGACCATCTATTCAAGGGACAACGTGTTCCGAAATAAGTTTTACTGACATAGAAAGAGACTCTTGAATCAAGCAGAAAATTACTAAATGAAAATTTTAACCGAAGCCCACGGGCCACAGCGCTCACCCGAATAACTCTGTTATTCTTCAGAAGAAATTTTAAAGCATTCCCCCTCTTTAACCCCACAAAAAAAAATCGAGCTCATTTGCGACTCCTCAAAAGTCATACGCAGTCAAATTTGAATTCATACAACAAAGGCATTCATCAACATCAATATTACTAAAATGGTGATGCTGTTCTTGAGAAGATTCTTGTATTATGTAACATTTCATCCCAATTTCTGGTCCCACCCCAACCTCAGAGTCTACATCTTGGAAATGTTTGCATATCAATATGGTTGAATGTGGCTCTGCAACTCTTGAAAAGATTTATTTTTAGTGTCTTATATGCCTTTCTTGTTTTAGTCGCCGCAGAGTGTCATGATCTGATCAAATACGAATGCACTGAAATGATTGCACAATGGTTATTGATAAGAGGAGTTTTAAAGATTTTTATTCTTTTTATCTTAATTGTGGTCCAAACATCCCGAGACCATATATTCAAACAAACTGGTATGATATACCTCTTATTAATTGCATACTATTCGTAGTTCTGTTGAGAAGATTTCAAAGTACTCCCTACATATTCCGATAAAAATATTGGAATTCGTATTGTGGAACAAACCTATCCCTGTGGCATTGATTTAAACACCATGAATTTCTTCCTGAAAATACTGGCATACGACTAATCCTAGCTCTGCTGCTCTTTATAATAAGGGTTTTTAAATATTTTCACTTATATTATTATCATTATGTAAAACTGAGATCCCCAATTGAGGGTTCATCCTACATTCCCACTTCCGGTCAGAATCTGAAGAAACTTGAATCTACAGTCACTAAGGATACTTGCATATCAGTATGACTAATCATAGACAGGCGTTCTTGATAAGAGTTTCCAATGTTTGTCTATGGAAACAACTACTGAAAGCTTTGTTGTTACGGAGAAAATGATTTCTAGATACATTTTACTGTACATTCATCTGTAATTCTTTGATATCCTAATGTGGCCTCACCCTTCTTTCGAGGCCCACGAAATAAACAAATTTGAATTTATGAACTTCCTAACGATGCTTACAATTGTGTACTAATATCAAAGTTAAATCTTCATTATGTCAGAAAGTGTCCACATACAATATTGTTTTTGGTCCTTTACATGTAGCTCTTGAGAAAATGATTTTTATGTGATCTTATCCACATGTTTGTCTTTCCTTGATACTCATTCTTAGATATAGGGATGGGTCTTCATATCTTCTTGATCCAAGTATACGCTGTACCAAGTGGTCTTGGAGGAGGTGAATTGTGAATAGTTTACGATAACATCCACGGCGACGGGCAACGGACAAATTTCAATCAGCCTTTGACTCAGGTGAGCTAAGATATTTGTCAGTGCTTTTTACAGGACAGTAAGGACGTGCAATTTTTGCGAACCTCATGCCCGACTCTCATATTTCACAGACTCCTTTGTATATGATAACTGTAAATGTACAGATATGCACGTAAAGATATGTAAATTGTCTACACAGTATATGTTTTATAATGTATTTTGTAACCGACTTTCGTCTCTTGGATACACACATTCTGAAATTTCACCCAACTCGTCTCTCCTTATGCTAATATGTAATAGCATGTTTTGTCATTTCTTACTGAAAATAAATATTATCTACATGATTTAGATTTAGACAAATAAATATAAGCCTTTTACCGTAATATGAAATACGATCGCCTTACAATACACTTCTATTATTTTGGGATGAAACGCGTGCAGTTTCACATAACACGAGATTCTGAAAGCATTGGATGACAGTTACTTAATCCATTTAATTCTTCTTATTATATCAGATTACTTCATTTCAATTGAATTTATGGGTAAAATTGTAGCAAATAACGGAGAAGTGAACCAGATAACGGTAACAAGTTTCTTCTTATCTTCAAAATATTTTTGCAAAAATTGTCTTGGTTCGTCTTCTTCCACAATAATGACAGCGCCGTGTTCTTGAAGTCACCTTCTCAGATCTCTTTATACAAAACATATATAAAGTGCAGTAAAATCTAAACCATAACACAGTACATCATCGAACAATGACGTATAAAACAAATGCATGTAAACCTTGCGTGATACGGGACTTAAGATTTTTAATGTTGCCGAGTGTTTGGCGAAGGAGCAACCTTTGTCTTAGGTTGGACGTGGCCAAGGAACAAGTGGGGCTCGAACCCAGAACCTCATCATCATGAAGTGAACGTTTCAACCACCGGAGTCACGACAACCACGCAGCCAATTGTACAATAATATTGCAATATACACCGGTGTAAGATATAGCATTGTTGAATATAATACTGTATAAGGTATAACTTTCTACTGTACAATGATACTAAGACAACACACGGCAAAACTTAACACTGTAACATACAATGAATGTAAAATACAATGCTGTAAGGCATAACTTTCTACTGTACAATAATACTGAAATAAGACACCGCAAACCTTAACATTGTAACATACATGTACAACGATGTTAGATGTAATGATGTAAAATACAATGCTTTAAATCGGTGTAGGCTTGACGATAGTCTTTCATTTCTTACTTTTAAAAACTTCCTTCACAACCCCGCAAACCATTTTTTAGAAACTGCACCTCAAACTCGTTATCACTTATTTGTGAAAAATTATCGCACAAAGTACACCTTAATACCAGTAAGACCTTTTGGTCTGTTGAACTCTTTTTCCCCTAATTTCAAATGAATATATAGAAAGAAGCGTGGTTCCTACCTTCAGTATATTAGTGAGATAATACATATATTCAAATCATTCACCCAAATCTTTGAAAGACTAATTTCAGGCAAATTTGTTTCTATGCTGTGCAATTATACATGTACCGATCATGTATATGTGGTTTTAAACCATGGGATATTAAGTGAGCAATGCTATGTTTCAAACAATATCAAACGTATAAAGATCTAAATATTTTATAAATTATATACATGTACTAGGAAGCTAAGTGTATGGTTTGAAATACAGAAAAGCTCTAAGAATTAGAAGGGAATAATTGCTCGTTGTGGGATAGGACTATGGGGTCCCGGAGGAAGCAGAGGTAACGGGGACAATGACCCCCGCCTCTTCTCGTCTTAACGAGACCCAAGCGATGTCTAGAGGAATAAGATATCTATTTAAACACCTGGTACCCTTTTTATTCCGTTTTTTCTTCTTTTCTGAGTGTGGACATCCGGTTTGTCCGATCAGAATTCAAACTTCTAAACAGTCCATAAAATCGGCACTTGACACTTGTGCTCAAACCAAACATCCAATGACAGTGCCCCGTCACAACAAACTTTCATTACCATAATTTGTTTATCGGTAAATTAAGAAAAAAAGCACCCAATGCGAATCACCAAATGAAAATGTCAATAGATTTCTTGTATAATCCCCCATTTGTTGAACAGACTTTAAGGAACTACCGAAAAATTGACAAATTCAAGATATACAAACATTTCTTTGTATGTTGATTATCGTTCAGGATGAAACACAATGATAGGGCCGTGTATCTTATCACGGCCTTCAAAGCCTCCAGCATCGTCAGATTTGTTACACTATATGTCTGCCATGGCGTCGGTTCAAGTATAATAGCTGCATTTTTCGATCACAGTAGCAAGATTTTTTTTGTACATTTTTCTAGGTGATTTGTCTTCATTCCGATTTTACCTTGGCATGCTAATAATTGAATTTAAAAAAGGGTTGTCAGCGTCAAGAATGCGCACACACTATACAAGTCGCCTCGACCTCTGTTGCATTTGTATAAAACGTTTAAGAGATCAGAATGCAGTCTGAAGATCCATTCGTAACTTATGACAATAAAGATACGGAGCCTTCGGGATTTTCTCACGGTCCCTGCTTCAGAAAACACTTCATAATGAAAGTGACCTTCTAGGAGAGTTCACAAAGGCGGTTAAAACTGACCATAGACAACAGATTTCCCGTAAAAAATCTATGATTGTATTCTTAGACTACCGAACTCAAGCACCATAATTCACATCCGGGCTACCGCATATCCGCTCTATATTGTAAAGTGAAGCACTTGGTAAAAAGCCTGACAGGACAAATTGTTTACCTTTACAAATTTCAACATAAAATAACAATTTTTCTTCTGAAAAATCTACGTGTCTCTGTCTCCTAAAATCAAAGACAGTAATTCGAGTCCTTTTTTAATCTAAGAAGATAGACTTTTGAAGTGGAAGCCAATCGTTTTCCCACACTACGAGAATACGGGGATTAGAAATAGCCGAACTTGATACCTATATATAGGTAGGGACAAATCGTCGGATCGTAAGCGATAATTACGGGTGAACAGTACAGTATTTATTACCCTCATTAGAAGCCACTAAACACCCTTGTTGCAAACCCCTGTGCATCGGCGCAAAAGAATGCAATACACATTCTCCAAGCTGTTGAATATTTAAGCCTGTAAAGATCTGCATGAAATATTAGAATTGAAGAATGTCCCCCAATGAAAGCAGTGGTTCTCTGGGTCTATAATAATAGATAGTAGCAAAAGTGGCATTATTGTGGACCGGCTCGGGAGTAATTTGGGACCACTAATTTTGGAGACACCCCGTGGGGTGTAGCCTTCGCGTGACCCTAGACAGTGGCAAACACTGGTAAGCAAACACCTATGTAGGACAAACAAGGGGGAGGGGATATCACCTCCCAATACAATCGAATGAACCAATTCTTATATAAATAGAACAGTTCCCAACGGGCAATTATGGAGGTGGAACCCATAAACTCTCTCTCTCTCTCTCTCTCTCTGTCTCTCTCTCTCTCTCTCTCTCTCTCTCTCTCTCTCTCTCTTCTCTCTCTTCTCTCTCTCTCTCTCTCTCTCTCTCTCTCTCTCTCTCTGAGATTAAATTGGAGAGCATAGCCGTGGTCAAGAGATTTAGATTTTACTTCAAGATTAGAAGATTTCTTTGAAGACGTGACCACTGATTTTTCAGTCCATCGATCGTAATAAAGTATTTTTGTAACTGAGCGATAAATCCCCTGCACTTGTCACGTGTGAAGACTTTTAATATTAGCCCGTATCTTCCTAGGCTACCCGGCGGAATGTCCAACAATCTACCGTCAATGAAAGCCCTCATCACCCTCGTCCGGACTCAAAAGGATGGCCACTAAATGACAAAAATAAAAATACAATATCAATTTGTCGAACTCTGGGTGGTTTTTTAGATTGCATTGTTCTGTGTGCCCTGATGGGGATGGCCATGACAGACAGATAAACCGTTAAAAAGGCCGGGGTGAGGAACCCGATCTGACTGATGTTCACCATCAAACACTGACAAAACCAGAGTGCACTATCAAACACTGAGAAAACCTAGATGTGTACCATCAAACACTGAGAAAACCTAGATGTGCACCATCAAACACTGAAAAACCTAGATGTGCACAATCAAACACTGAGAAAACCTAGATGTACACTATCAAACACGTGGGAGATCTAGATGTGTAATTTGTGTTAATGCACACACGTAACCTGGTATTGAAGATAAAAGCTATCACAAACTACGAGAATATTAAAGGAAATTAATGACCAACAGTTATCAAAATTATGTTTATTTTCTTCTTTCAATGTAGAAATGTTCCAGTCTTTGGAAAATATTTTACACTGAAAATATACGTAAAACTTTGTCTTTGAACATCAACGAAAGTCATGCTAGGTCTGCTTTGTAATATGATAGATAAAACAAATTTTCCATCAGTCATTTGAATTCAAATGTGTGTTGATTTGAATGAAAGTGGATAGTATTAACAACGTTGCATAGGAAGTTATTACATATTATACAATGTAAATAGTGCGAAAATGAATATGAAACTTCAATCTTATGGCTACTTTCACGCTAACCCACATTGGATTTTTGTGTAAATATGCTTTAGAGTCTGAATTTCGTCTCAATTTTTCAAACAATGTTAGGTGCTTTCTGTGGAAAGAATATATATTTGGATGTTGCATTTTATTCAGTTATTGTGTCCATGTCGAATTTCAGTTTGAAAATATCACATTAAATTTTAGCTCTGAAAATCTTTGGAGTAACTAAGGATCGTAAATATATAAGTGAATCCCATTTATAACTTATGACACATGTACTATATGCAATAATTCATTTTACCATGGGTGTATGTGATAGTTATTGACGAAAAAAATTCAAGGTAATATACAGAGTTACCTGCCCTGTATATATACCCATACCGGTAAGGGACACGTCACTTTTGGGATGCATGGGTCAATAATTCAACATGGGCCTTTGTACTGTGGTTGTTATAGACTTCCACTTACGAAGAACTTTTGTGTTCGAATAACACTCTTACGGAAATCATGAAAACTACCGTAAAACATTATTTCCAATAATCAAAGAATGTGGCTGTTTCTGACATGCAATCGCTGCCTGTCGCCATTGTGTTTCTTATTTTGACGTATGATACCAACACGTTGAGTGAGCTAAACCATTGCAATGCTGCAGCAATATCTTGCCTCCATCGATACAAGGCGGACAAAATTCCGATTTATTTAATCGTAAATGAAGAGGTAGAAGCAGTGAACGGTTTGTATCTCAGGATAGCTGTTCACTTTTACATACAGAGTAGGGCCAAGGCTTTATGTATATAATCCGGGAATAATGACTCTCTCCAGTTTAGTACGTCTTGTTTAAATCCTGCACAGTGTGCCGTCTTACGGAAGGTGCGAACGCAAACCACATCCCGTTGGCAGCATTGTGGACTGAGGTCAGGGCAGGAAGGGTTATTAGCGCCTCCTGGCGGGGTGTCGAACTCTTCATTACGAGAAATAATTGGAATGTAAGTGACCAGCACTAACTTCTACGGCGGAGGTCCGTGCTGCGGTGCACATTAATCTGAAGGTTTTATTTCGTATCGTAAAAAACTTGACACTGGGTTTGTTAAATGGGATTTCCGAAGGGATAATCAAAACAAATTCGGTTTTCATAGGCACTTTGTTTGGAAAGTATAAAATGATAATAAACCTTCATCACCAGTGGTTATATGGCGAAAGGAAATACACCATTAACATTTTATACAATATCATGATACAGGTTTACTTATCAATAGCGAATTGGAATCATTTTGAATATTTTTTTAAAAAAATTTCGGAGATGTCGATTTTATACTGCTCACTTTTGTACACCATACTATTTCATGCTAAGTAAAAATAACACAGTAAAAGAATAAAAGAACTGACACAGTAAAGTAATATGATACAAAATGTAAATATCAAAATCTTTAAATGGATAGAAAATCAGAAGTATGCGACAAATTGATGTATGAACTTTAAGCGTTCAGTTTTATCGCACTTTGATCGTGTGTGATCGGGCTACCGTTTAATAAGAGAATGTTGATGTCTCGATAGAGAAAGCCAAGGCTTTTCATCTTTGCAAGCTTTGAAACGGACCCGGCCTTCAACAAGTTTTTCAAATATGTGATAATCCTAACTTTTTACGACCAAGGTTTTGTGTGGTCACCCGAGTCAATTAAGGCTTCAGGATGGCAAGATTTCGGACTAAATTGTCATCGTTGGGCGTGAGAGTGTCGCAGAGACGGCCATATTAGGCCCCGCTCGTCTCGCGTATTCACACTCTTGCCGAAGTCCAGAACCACTGGCAGCTCTTAAGACCCGTGTGTTTAAGACCTATCGTTTTTCATTTCCGAAATCTTTTGAAATAAAAAGTCACAAATTGTCGGAGAATTCCTAATTTTGTCGACTACTTGCGAATGGGTGTCAATTTGTCCCGCCATGATTTTGCTGACTTGGCACGTGATTAGTTTGAGGAGAATTTGAATATTTGAGGCGTTGTAGTAAACACAATTAAAAACTTTGAAAGTCTACATGTTTTAGAAAAAAAATATTAAGCTGTTTTGTTGTGCTATATTTCGTCTGTAGTAAAAATACATCAATATTATCATCAATCGTGATGCCTTGTGGGTAAAATGAACAAAACACAATTTCTAATTTTATCTTTCTTTTTTTCAAGTGATGCGGGCGTCTCTCTTTCCCATTTAAGTTTATTTTTGACGTGACATTAACACCACGGGATTTAGAATAATTGTTAAAATAAGTTTTAGAATTAAAGAGAGTAATCAATATTTTATCGGGGAGAGAGGCTTACTTTGTTTGCTTTTAGCAATGTTCTAGCTAATTTGAATACAATTACAAATTCTCGACGGTTTGTTGTGACTTCTAGTGTAATCTTTTGACGACAAGAAGCTCGAATTTATAACCCAAAAATCAATACAAGATTTAGTCGGGATAAGGCGTCTGAGAAGGTTTATACCAAGACAGAGCGCGTGGGCAATTTATTAAAGTTTTTAGTTGATAATATTAACTCTCATAAATTTAGAGACCAAGATAAAAACCTGTTAAATAAGATGCAAAATAAAAGCCGAATTTCAAACTTGTTCTTATTTATTGCGCAAGAACATGACCGATTTCAAAATCATTTATTTTCTATAGGCGTCGAGCTTTTATTTGTTCGAGGGTTGCGCGTGCGTCGCACGCGCCTTTCTCGTGCATTTTTGACTTGAGTAAACAAGAACTTCAATTCACTTACATAGTAACGGCAGCATTCAACGCGGAGAAGGAGATGCATATTTTTGTCAGCGCTTGGATTTTAATGGAGATTCTCCGTGGATGGTTTATTAGATTTCAAAGCTGACTCTCGCAAAAGCCCGGGCATTGATCGAGTGCTTTATAAAACAAATTAGAAGGTTTTTCGTCATGGTCTACCGACCAAGGAAAATACGACATGGCCTAGTTCAATACGTACGTCCAAAGTTTAAGGAGAAATTATCATAAAATTCAGTTTATTGAATTTAGTTAATACGACGAGGTGACAATATCCGCCGAATTTTCTCTGTATATGTAGAAAAGGAAAATGTGCCGATATAAAAGCCCCTGCAAATGAGGGAATCATAGAGACGAAATCTGTAAAGTATATGGATTTTAAAGGTAGATTGAAAATATCTTCACAAATATCGTAGGATGTGTTCAGGGACTTGGTTAAGAAAAAAAATCAAAATGTTGTGAAAAATAAACTTTTATCAACCATTTACAACAGTATATCGTTTAATAAAAGGAAAAATGACACTTTGAAAGGTTTTTTTATATTCTATACCCAAGCGTGCTACATGCAGATTTAAAAATAACAATATCTCACTCGTTTGAATGTGATTTGCTAGGAGTATAATAATATACTTGTATATAATTGAGACAGATCATTATACACATTTGAACTCAACCATGTTATTATTTTCGGCATCATGCAAATGATTTAGATTCCTTCAAAATGGAAACAATTTTTTTTTTCTTCAGATCAGAGCTTGAAAGATTTTGTAAGTGAAAGTAACGACACATTGCAAAAATAACCAGCAGGCGTCAGTTGAGGTATCGAAACAAACAGTGCGCAAGCTAATGAAGAACTTTTATTTTGATGACGAAGTAGGTGGTACATGTAACTCACTGCTACTAACTCGAATAATTCAGAGCCCTCCGTCTCCGGTTTTCTCCGACTTAATTAATGAAGCGATCGATAAGGAGCGGAAGATGACTACTGGATTATTCGGGTTACACTGCTACTGGAAATGTTTTCACCCAAATGTTTGAAATTTTAATTAATTCATGTGAATGCTTTTCATAATTTAATAAGTAATTTCACACGAAGCAAAACTTAAAAATAAAATGTGTTTATTCCACGACTTAAAAAGAAACAAACAGTAAGCTATAGTACATTTTATTTTTACACGTTTACATTTTAACTTTGTTCTTAAAAGAATCAAAGGTTTATCAAAGGCAAAGAAGGTACCAGAGACGAATTTCGTCAGCCATTATGAATAAGATGAAAGACAGAACCAATGACGGGGCTAGTTTGATCTCCGGAGTAGACACAGAAAATGAGAACGTTTGTAGTGAAGATTGCTGTCCGGAAAGAAATATTAGAATTTAATCACAAAGAGCATAATATAATAACTAGGGGTGCGCAAAAGTAATAAACCTGATTATTTTAATATACATCACGTTAATCGTGTCACTGGCTAAGGTCGGGCGTCCTTCGCCAGTGGCAAGCCTTTTCTTGAAGATAATTCCCCAGGATCAAATCGGGTAAACTTTTGATTTAAAGAACTAAACACGAGTGCTCCAATGTTTAAATAAAAGATACGACCGCTTTGATCGTCTTTCCGCTCGTAGGTTATAACTACGTATAAAGGGCAATATTCACTTAAACAGTTCCCTGTAAACCGGAAATTTTACACCATTGGTGTGAAATTGCTGAAACAAAATTTTATCAATGTACGATGAAATCTATGTATATATATGGTTGTAAGTTATAGGATTTTCTTCATACTAAAACTGAGTCACAATTCTTAGTTTTCTACAGAAACCGAGAGATGACGTTCGGCATAAACTTTCTGCTTCACGATCTTTAACGGGGGAAAGTTGCAGAGAGAATTCTACTGGTTTGACTTTGTAAAAGTCAGATTGTCAAGATCACGTGTAAATCTTTCAGTAGTTTGGTAATAGCTGAGACTAATTAAGAAATGTTCAAGTTAATGAGGGAAATCTGTGAATCACACCCAATATCACAACTACACAAGTATCAACATGGACACAATTTCAAAATGGCGAGTTGAGGTCAATGTTACTGGTGAAAAAGTTAAAAGTTTAGACCATTTACATTTGTCGTACCAATAAAATTTTATATAACATAATAGTTTTAAC
>CAJDSM010016411.1:62-31171 GCA_903981925.1 Ostrea lurida
ACCACACCAATAGGGTGTAGATATCCCCCTCTTTGATTTATAATTTTTTTTTATATTTGTTTGTTTGGACATAAATATATATGAATGTTATGACTTTTGAGGCTACACCATGCTTTAATTTTACTTTAAAAAAATCTTCACTGAAAAATGGAGAACTTCTTCAGATCCTAATATAAAATATGATCTTTGAAACAATCATTTTCTTAAAATATCATTTAGTATGTAACGCCTTTAATTGTAAATCAGACTGTCTGACATTGATATCTGGGGACGTCCTTCAGTTTTGGACCAAAATCATGCATGAAAATTGTCATGTATACAAGTGACTGTTTGAAATAAGAGAAAATTCCCAAAGTCATAATATGGAATTTTGCAAGCAGCATATTTGCTGAAAGAACGAACCCATGCCTATGTATATCCAAGTGTGTTTGATAGTCAGGGCTAGGTACAGTTGAAAATTGGAGTTTATAAACATTATCCGATATATCGTATATATATCCAGACTCGAATAAGTCACGTGTGAGAGGACCACTCGCCGCTCATTATTGTTCCCCAACTGTTTCCAGTGAAGAGGGATAGTGAATGGGAAAACTCCTATGACGACATCACTGTATTTCTGATTTTTGCTAAATATACTCCTCCGAGCCAACTGATTCCTCCTTGTGTATCCAGGGGTCCGTTTTTGCCAAACCCTTGTTTTGTGTTCTATTTAGGGACTTATGAGATTGATCACTGTTCGTTATTTTTGCCTTTGTATTATCTATTTGCATACACTTTTTAAGCAACTGCAAATCACATGCATAGGAAAGTTATATTTTGATAGAGCTTCTTGTGATAGCGCTGAATAAAACTGCTGATAGTACCATTTCTTGTATAAGGGCAGGTGATTGGAACTGTATATCAATAGTCAAGCAAAGTACTTCTTATCAGGTGTTGTTGTAGATAACGCATCCTTGTCTTAAGAAGTACGGCTTTCAGGTTTTAGTTGAACGCTTTTTTTCAGAACATGTTTCCTTAATCACTGTTGGCCTGCAGATGGACCATGTAATGTGATTGTGGAAAATGGTCATGGTTTGGTCTTTAGGATCATGAGGCTTAGTTCCCAATTTTCCTGAATTTGTATCTAGATCATTCCTAATCCAGCATATTTGTTCCTAGCGGGACTCAATCTTGATTATCTTCATTTCGTTTCGTACATATTGTGATACCCAATACTATGAAGCCCCTTTCTGATTATTTTGTAGATGTCTTAACTTGTTTGGCGGAAAGGGCCAATGCGAATGCAATCCAATAGCTTTGCCAAAGAGCAATACGTAGAAATTCAAATTCGCCCTTTGGAATTACCAAAATGTTGATATGGCTACCAAAGTTTCTCTCTATCTTTGATTCCAGTAAGTCATTTTGACATGAGTTGGGATAATTATCCATACATAGTTGCAAAATATCTCATCTTTGACCACAGTGGATACTATCAAACCTGATAATTTCTACACGGCGCTCATTATATAATGCTCAAAGATAATAGGTCCTAACAGAAATTATAAAAAAAAAAATTATACAATTTATTTGTTTGGCAGTAATATTTATCTTATATAAATATAGGAATAATTTCATCAAATTACATTATTGATTAATTATTCACATTGTTATCTATAATACCCCATTACTCTACAGCTAAATATTATTATATTTCCCCTCATCTTTAGCATTTATGCTCCATAGAATCCATGCACTTCTTTTTTGCTGATTATATACATTATGGCCTCCATACGATTAAAGGAATGGAAGCCTGTCAGTATTAAACATTTTAACATTGGAAGTTATATTTACATAAGGTGTTTACTCAAGATTGTGTATTGTAAAGTCATAACTGTACTTTGTAGAAATTGGACCTTTCATCTTACGCTTTATTCAATACTTGCACCATATAGCACACATGCCATAATTAGCCATGTAAGCCAGTGTCAATGGCAAGGCACAAATGAAAAAAAAATTAACAAAATCTATCTTGCAGTCATGTTAATGCGCATACTTTCCAATATTGATACTGTTCCTATCTATATTCTAAAGTATTGGCTCATCGATGTCCTTTCTGCAACTCAAAAGCTGGTTGTATTTCGTCTGCATTAATACAAAGTAATGCGGTATGGAACACAGAATGCTATACTGAGATTTTTTCAAAAATTGATAAATACAAAACGATCATATCTTGAAAACGCCCCAACATGAAAATTGTCAAACCAACTGCCGTTTACCTTTATTTTACACACTTTCAAAAACATAGTGATAAGAAAAATCCCTAGAGGGGGGGAGGTATTGTTTACTGGCCCATGGTTATAGACTTTATGACTCGTCGATGCAGGATTACAACGATAGAAGGCCTCAATCATGCACAACTTTCCGTGCGGCGAAAATCGAAGGTTTTATAGGGGTGGAACTGTATCTCTCTGATCTGTCCCAATATTTTTTTCAGAGAGCTACAGTTCTGCAGCTAGCCTATGCTCGGCACTCGGGCCTTTAAGCAGGGAGGAATCTTTATCGTGCCACACCTGATGTGACACGGGGCCTCAGTTTTTTCCGGTTTCATCCGAAGGACCACCCCATTCAATCGCCTTTTACGACACACTGGGACCTATTCTAACCCGAACCTCCACGGGTTAACATATAACTGAAATGTCAACATTTCTCAATATCATGGTAATTCGACATATTTTGGATGACTTATTCAAAGAAAGCCAAGTTTTTGTAATACAACGAGAAAAAACATCACACCTCATGAATTAAAGAGAACATATTGTCGTGTATGTATCACTTTTATATTAACTGTACGATTTCTTATCAGAAATGACCTACATGCACAGATGCGACCAGTTCTAACCTCTCTTAAAGCAGTCGTAAAGCAGTTTCTGACTGCTCTAAGTTAACTTAGAGCAGTTTTGCTGACTGCTCTAGAACTGCTTCATGACTGCTCTAAAGTTAACTTAGAACAGCTCTGCTGACTGCTCCACGACTGCTCTAAGTTCACTTAGAACAGCTCCTGACTGTCCCAAGTTCACTTAGAACAGCTCCACGACTGCTCTAAGTTCACTTAGAACAGCTCCACGACTGCTCCAAGTTCACTTAGAACAGCTATTATTAATTATCTTCCGTCGCTAATTTCCTTCAAGTTCTGGTTTGGTGATAAAAAATTTAATAAATAAAAAAAAAACCACCCGCAAAACAGAAATTGAAATGGAGGTTTATTACAGATTGAATTGCTATCAAAACAGTGCATATACGTTGCGGATATTGAACGAGAATTACATGTATGCCACTCGCATCAAACTTACTTTTTAATCATGTTTCGGAATAATACCCTGAATGAATATTTGAATTTCAATGGTAAATGATATGACAGGTGTTTATTGTTTGATGATAGTAATAATCAATCTCAGGGATTTACAATTGTGTGTCATAAGAAGGATTAAATTTAGTAGTTTCACTGGTGTGTCTTGAAGGTGGGTATGTCTTCTGATTGCTAATAAAACATTCCTGAATGAAGCCAATTTACAAAAAGCAATGTCACCTTTGATATATCTAGTATGTCAAAACCCTGGTAAACTCTATTTGTTATCACTTTGGTATTGTATACCATGACTTCAAGACAGGCAGAGTTGCAGGTAATTTTTACTCTTAATTAATAAGTTCGATGTTAGATAAGGATATCATTCATGAAAATAGTAAACGAATACAGATTTAACTATTATCAAGTAAATATGCATATTTACTTGAACGTATCATTCCATAAAAAGATTTTATTTTAACTGGGTGTGTAACTATGAATAGAAATTTAACATGTTGAAAGAGCAAGCTATCATTTTCATCTGGAATTTATGTTTGTTAAACATATCAATAAGCTAATTTTAAAATGAAACTGGCAGTTTCCAAACGGTTAATTATATATACACAGAGCTGTTCTTATCTTGACCGGAGCTGCTCTAGAAAAGAAACAGCTATAGAGCTGTTCTAATCTATGACCGCTCGACGTTAACTTAGAACAGGTCTGTGACTGCTATGACCGCTTCGCGTCTGCTCTAAGTTAACGTAGAACAGGTATAGACTGCTTCTGACAGCTTCGCGTCTGCTCTAAGTTAACGTCGAGCAGTTCTCATGACTGCTTTGTGACCGCTTTGCGTCTGCTCTAAGTTAACTTAGAGCAGTTCTCATGACTGCTTTCTATGACGGTTGGGCGAGAGGTTAGAACTGGTCGCATCTGTATAATGAAATCGATTTCATTACGTTGATTTTTGATTTAATGAGAAGTTATCGTCAAAAAATACATATAATTGCCCATGGAATTGGCATCTAGTCGACGACTTACAGCAATATCTTTAAAAGTCGTGTAAAAACCAGGTCGACCTTCATTTTATTGACCATGGTTTGCGATTTAGAGTAAAACGAAGACAATTAAACATGTCGTTCAGTGTATAAAGATGAGAGTTTTTGAGTCGAAAATTAATATTGTTCAAATGCGGCGACATTTTGACTTTTTTATCGACATAAAGAACAAGAGGTGCTCCTTAACGTTTCCGTACAAAATTTGCGACAAGTCTGACATTGATGACAAGAAATATGCCACCATAGCATCATTCTACTTTTATCCTGCCTTGCCCTGTACGCCTAACGTATACATGTATGTATGGTAAAATTAATATTAATAAAACTGACAAGAAATTGACACAAAATATCTACATTAAGCGAATATAGACTTAACAGTTGAGGAATTGGAACATACTTCAGCTTTGAATCACCATATTTACAAGTTTATCAGTTATTTTTTTTTTAAATATTAACAAGTAATCAACTACCTGTGTAATTATTGTGTTCGCCTGCCTGCGTTAGCGAGGCACCATATAGGATCACTTTATCGTCGTGGCGTCGTCGGCGTACAAAATTCTGTCACATTTTTCTCAGAACCACATTTAATGCCAGCTCCTATATTTGGCACAGAGCAAGTCGTAATGGACAACTGTATCGTTGTAAACGCAGTTTCCAATCTGCGCAGTCAACTTCCTGTTTGACGCAACTTAGAATATTTTTAACAATAAGACAGTTTTCTGTCACATTTTTCTCAGGAACCACACAGGCCAGCCTTCCTGATATTTGGCACAGAGCATCAGTATGGACAACTGTATCGTGTAACGCAGTTTCCAATCTGCCGCATGTCAACTTCCTGTTTGACGCAACTTAGAATTATTTTAACATGGACAATTTTTCTGTCACATTTTCCAGGAACCACACAGGCCACTTCCTGATATTTGGCACAGAGCATTAGTATGGACAATGTATGTGTAACGCAGTTTCCAAATCTGCCGCATGTCAACTTCCTGTTTGATTGCAACTTAGAATATTTTTACATGGACAATTTCTGTCACATTTTTCTCAGGAACCACACAGGCCAGCTTCCTGATATTTGGCACAGAGCATCAGTATGGACAACGTATTGTGTAACGCAGTTTCCAATCTGCCGCATGTCAACTTCCTGTTTGACGCAACTTAGAATATTTTTAACATGGACAAATTTCTGTCACATTTTCTCAGGAACCACACAGCCAGCTTCCTGATATTTACAGAGCATCAGTATGGACAACTGTAATTGTGTAAACGCAGTTTCCAATCTGCCGCATGTCAACTCCTGTTGACAGCAAATTTCTTTTTTTGACATAAAACAAACTTTAATGGCATCTCAAACAATATCTCATCTTTCATCTAATTCATGCATGTTAGGATAATGCATTGTCATTCTGGTAAACTGAACAGAACTGAATTCTAACAAAAACTAAATTATATACTTTTTTGCAATGATGATACTTTAATGATGAAGTAATTTTTTCAAATGAAAATTAGAAGTAGGCAGGCGACACATGTCTTCCCTGGAAAGACTTACACTAAGTTATAGTATAATAATACATATAGCCCGACAATCTCGTAAATTTGGAGGAAATCAAATGTTTACTATGGTTATATTCAAAAGCTAGGGATGAGTTGGAGAACAATATGCTTTCAATATTAGATGTAAAACAAACTCTTATCAGACTATTGACGGAAGTCATGCAGAAACTTGCGGAGTCTTTTTCAGCAATACAGTCCATGTGCTCTTCTTTCGATAGATTCCTTGGACTACCAGCCATTGTCAGAGTGAATACAGTCGATCCATCAGACGCGATGTCTTTGACTCGACGGTTAATCCATAATGTAGTTTTTGCATGACATAGCCGTTGCTTACACAATGCTTTAAAATGCGATTTTCAGGAAAGAAGAGCTGGTGATAAATTTTGCTATACGCGAACAAAGGATGACATGGGGTTGGTATATCTAAGATAAAATAAAAACTGATGCGAGCATTCACAAACGAAGGCGTATTAATTTGATGTGAATTTTGACCTTTGGAATTCCTTTGTGAAAAAAATTATCTCGAAATAAAACAAACACTGTATTTGGAAGCTGTTAAGAGGATGTCAGATATTCATATATGTTAATATTTCGTAAGTAGAAAAAAAACCAGCTTTAAGAAGTTAGAACTGTGCATTGTTTGGGCTTGGAAATTTCTGTCACCAACAGAAGATTTGAATTCAATCAAAGAACCATTGAACAAAGGAAATACAAAGAATACGGCAATTAAACTAAAAAACAACACACATTTATTTGATAATGGAGAACAACGGTTTGTCTCCAAGAGAAAACAAATGATGATTATCTTTTTTGTAATTTACTACTGCAAACTGATTCAGGTAGAAAAAAAGTAAATGAAATGTGTTTCAGAAGTATTCTAACGTCAATATTACTCGTGTACCATCATGAAATATTACAGGCACGTCGTCTTGTGATATTTTTGTTTCTGTCGTCCTAAACAGGTTTTAAGCTATATGTAAGTTTTATACTATTGCCACATTTTGTGAGTATATCTTACCTTCTATATTGAAGGGATAATGTACAATAGAGATTATAGGGTAGGGTGATTTAAACGTCACCTTTTTACTCTGCTTTTGATTTACAACACAGATCAAGCATTGCATTGAACATATTTCGATGAAAAAGTTAAGATAAATCTCACAAATAATGGCTGAAATCCCATTTGAAACAATATTTTCTGACTGTATAATCCTAAGTAGGCTTCGGGATACACCAGAGGTGGGTTTGGTTGTATAAAAGGAGTATGCATTCCCTGTTGACCGGTCACACCTGCCGTGAGCCCTGTATCTTGATCATGGAAATGGAGCAATTCTGTGGTCAGAATAGTAAAGAACAAACTAACAGTATGAAACACTTCGGACAGTATTTGACCTAAACACAGGTTGTATTATTAAACGAGATCATTAAAGCAATCATAGCATTTGCAAAGAGCTGATGTTTAAATGAGACTGTTGAAACCCCTGTAAAACCAACTCCTTTGTAAAGGCAAAGATAACGAACAGTGATCAATCTCGTAAGTCCTAAATAGAATTAAAAAAAAAACAAGAGTTGGGCAATCACGGACCCCTGGACACACCAGAGGAGGGATCAGGTGCCTAGGAGGAGTAAGCATCCCCTGTTGACCGGTCACACCCGCCGTGAGCCCATAGTCTTGATTAGGTAAACGGAACAATCCGTAGTGAAATCAGTGTGTGAATAACGGCCTAACAATGGCTATGAAACACATCAGACAACATTTGACTCAATGATAGGTCATATTGGTAAACTAAATTGTTATAACGACCATAGAATTTACGAAATGCTGCCTTTAAACGTGACTGTTGAAACCCCTGCAACAACAACTTGTCTGTAAGTAGCTTGCCTAGATTCAAAAACTGATCATACGCAGAACAAGCTCTTGCGTATCGAATAAGTTGAGAGACATACACACCATATGCAGGTGATGATGGAATATTGCTACATAAATATGGGAAGTTGACGATGGAGAAGCTGAAATCGTCCCGTTTGTCATAAAGTTGAGTAGTTAGTTAGTAGCCTGTCAAGATTTGAAAATTAATCATACACAAACATGTTCTCGTGTCTACGTGTAGAATCAGTTAAAAGAGATAAACAGATGATAGTGGATTTTTTTTTTAACTTAAAACAATACAAGCTGTAACTGATGGCAAATAAAATAATTTGACATATTTGAGTGATATAGTTTGTGATTAAGATTGTAAAGTCAATATGGATCGGAGTTATGAAGAGTTGAAGCAGTAAACGCGTCAAATCAGCAAGAAAAGATGTCGATTCATTGGATTACTGGCATTCCTGCTCGTAATTCAGTCTCGTCAATTCTCGAGGCACTGACCGTCGGAGGTCGACCAGTTGGAATATACGGAGCAGAAAACACGTGTTTGTGACACACGTGTTGCAGATTAACATGCAATTTCCAAAGAAAAACTCTAACATCAAAAGCTAAGTTTATTTTGAGTGAAACATTTGCGTCATAATTAATGTTGTTAGCATTGCAAATTAGTACTTTTAAGGTCTCATGGGATACAATGCATATTCAAACAATCTGAAATGTGATATTTATCAGTCAGTTCTATCTCTGTTTGACTCGACTCAGGGCAAACGATGTCATGTTCCGGCATGTATTCCGTGTCATTGCGTTTGGACTGATGGGGGTTATTCGAAACGCTCATTCAAGAATATGCTCTCAATTCATAATTGTCCCATGATTATTTGCGAACATTTTCAACCAAGTCTGATACCAGTGTTTTGGTAGGCGTCTCTTGACTAGTATTTGAGTCAGTTTGAAAAAAATGTCGTCAGTTTACAGTTATGCTTTAAAATACCCCAAAATAGTGTACAACTGTGACACGTGTGGTAACACGTGTTTCTTCCGGCGATATTCCAGAACTTGGTGACGCTCCGAGGTCATCTGCGTCAGTCAAGGGTTTAAGACGTTGAAAACGTGTTTCCAGTGTAAATTATGGTTCAAGTTTGACTTGCACAGCCGAATTTCAACAATACACTAGACTGGTGGAGCAGGACTGCTAACCCATTCATCTGCCCAGTAACATAAACGGCAGGAAAACAGCAGGGTTTTCGGTTTTTTGGCAGGGATTTGGAACTTGTACGTCAATGGCCGGTTCCTACTTGAGCTGCCTTGCAACCGGATGGTTTTACTGAACTTAAAAAGGAAATTTAAGCGAGTGTGGACTTGTCGAAATAGACTGTCTTTAAAATATGCATTAGTTGCTGGAAACCTGGAGGACTGTTGAAGTTTCGTGATTGTATTTTCATGTGAAAGTGAAATCACAGGAATGACCACAAAGTATTGTGGACAATCTCAAATTACGGTTCAGAATTTGCAATGGGTAGATGGCAGTGTGTGGGATGGACTGGTGTGATCTCGTCGTCTGGACACCTAAAGGCTAAATCATCAGACCTCAAGAGAATAGAGAGGATCCTGTATTTTGGTCAAGGATTTTTCCATCTTTAAAAAGTTTTTACTTTAAATATTTACTTCCCGAGGTCACTAAAAAACAATTGATACTTTTCCTGACTGAGGTGATGAAATGTATTGCTCCATGTAATACCTTATGGGAAAGAATTAAGTACTTTTATTCCTTTGTGCTGGATTTTTTGAGCATTTAAAAACTCACTTTTAGTACAGTAACAAAAGTCGATCATTCATGGCTTTTGATGTATTCTGAACTTTCATTTTCTGCAAATTTGTATGGTATTCATTATAGATTTATGCACTCAGTTTTGGCTTGTTTTCATCAAAAATGCCTTTGTGAAATTTTTGATATTTCATGTATAGATGCCTCATGATGAGACCTTTGTTTTGGTACCAAACCTTTTGACCTAGTGACCTTGACCTTAGATCTTTGACCTACTTTTCAAAACCTTTAACTTGGGCTATATCTTTTGAACTAAAAGGATGGTTTTGTATTTCATGTATAGATGCCTCATGACAAGACCTTTGTTTTGGAACCAAAACTTTGACCTAGTGACCTTTGACTTTGACTACTTTTCAAAAACTAACCTGGGCGGTCTCTTTTGAACTATAGGGAATAGGGCTTTGATATTTCGATTATAGATGCCTCATGATTGAGACCTTTGTTTGGTACAAAACCTATTGACCTAGTGACATTGACCTGGACTTTGACTACTTTCAAAAATTTACACTGGCTATATCTTTTTGAACTAAAGGGAATAGGGCTTTGATATTCCATGTATAGATGCCTCATGATGATACCTTTGTTTTGGATCAAGACTTTTGACCTAGTGACCTTGAATGGACTTCAACCTACTTTTTAAAAACTTTAACATGGGCTATATCTTTTGAACCAAGGGGGAAAGAGCTTTGATATTTCATGTATAGTGCCTATCATGATGAGACATTTGTTTTGGTACCAAGCATTTGACCTAGGGACCTTGACCTTGGACTTTTGAACCTACTTTTATAAAATTTAACGTTGGCTATATCTTGTTGGAAGCAAAGGAATAGGGGCTTTGATATTTCATGGTATAAGATGCGTCATGATGAGATCTTTATTTTGGTACTAGACTTTTACACTAGTGACCTTGGACTTGTGACCTACACTTTTCAAAACTCTACTTGGACTATATCATTTGAACTAATGGGATTAGCTTTAATGAATGCACATATAGATGCCATCATCATCAGACTTTGTATTGATACCACAACTTTTGTGACTAGTGACTTGACCTTACACGTTTACTTATTTTCAAAAACTTTAACTGAGGGTTATATCTTTCTCAAACCATAGGATGAGGAGGCTTTGATTTAACACATTTAAATGCCTCATGAAGAACCTTTGTTTTTGGTACGAAGACTTTTGACCTAGCGAACTTAGCATTAGATATTGACTTACTTTTCAACACTTTGATATGGGCAATATTTTTTAAATGAAGAGGGATGGGGCTTTGGCATTTCACATATTAGATTTCTCTATTTTGACCTTAGTTATCCTTTGAAATAAATTTCAAAAAATTTCAAACCTGGAGTTTTATCTTTTGAACAAGAGGGATATTTTTGAGGGCTTTGATATTTCTAAAACAAAGTGATCTTTCAAGACATTTCATTCACTACCAGAGCTATTGACCTTGGATTTGGACTTTACCTAAAGGGGGGAATAGGTTGAGATAGTCATGGCTGCCCGGGAGCTATGTTGTCTTCTGACAACTCTGTTAACTTTATCGACCAATGAAAAAAGGTTATCCCAATTATTATGTAATTCCGTCAGACCTTTAGAATTTGTCGTTATGAGAAGCAGTAGACGATAATTGGAGGTTGATTAAGCCGAAAAATGGACTTTTTATCCAGTTCGCACCATGACGATGCGAGAAGAAGGACCTTGACAGAGCTGCTGTAAACGGTAGGGGTCTAATTCTAAGAATTAATGTGACTTTTTTGCAGACAATTGCAAGTGTGTGGCTGGTAAATAGGAATTCAAGATGGCGGCGTGAGATACCTTGTCATATTATTAAGTTTACGGCAAGATTTTTCCCCCCAAATATATTTCAAAACGTCAAGTGCCTTCGGATTCGTGCATCGGTTTGTGGCTTGTAATACATTGGAGAAACTCTGTGTCGCTCAGGCTGTAAGAGGTCACAAAACGCTGAGAAATGTCAAGCCGGTATAAGAAATTAAATTCAAGGATCTCATTTGAATCGATCATGCCAAATATTAAATTTTTTCTTCGTATCTTCTAATTCGATTTTTACTGATGAATCTTTTTCTTCTCCTCCTCTAGTTGAAGCTTTAATTCCTTCGACTTAAGAGTTGTTCTTCTTTTTAACTGTTTTTGGGATCACCTTTAGATTATACAAATAAATTGTAATACTGGCTATACACAATATAATTTAAAATGAGTGTTTGCAATTAATTCACAAAATAATTATATCAAATTAAAAAAAATAATAACCCTACCCCATGAGTTCCAATTCAGTCTTCTGTTCAGTGGCCTTCAACTTTTGTGATTAGAGGGGTGATCTTATATTTTGTCCTTTTGTCCAAATCTGGCATCAATAAATTGACATTGACAGAGGGGTTGATATTTACTGTATTTCCTCGGCCCTTCTTTCAACTTCTAGATCTGCAATCTCATTATACTTTGCAGTTGCATTCCATACCCCCCCCCCCCCCCCCCCGCCCCTAATAAGATAATTTAAATTGTACTCTTTAGGTGGAGTCTGGAAATTGACGACTTAACTAAACAATTTTTTGGTCAAAGGCGGTGATCAGGACTGAAACTCAGTTTCTATAGATCTGAATTAGTACTGCAACGATTCACCCCTGGTCCGTGTTGAGTTCAGAAATGGTACTCGTTGACTGGTACCATACTTTCTTTTGAACTATCTGCCTCGTTGTTTTGTGTTCTGGCAACTTGTTACGTTGGAATAATTTTTGGTAGATTTCTTTTATCTCCATCAGGGAATGTCTACTGAAGATCGCCACATTCATTGATGTCGTCTTTACGTTCTGATGATAAATCGATCTTTCCAGGCTTTCGCTACTTTTGGATCTTTAATGTTCTTCAGATAGAAAATATTAACCATGCTTTAGGAACCTTCATAAGGTCTTTTCGTCTGCATCTCCGATCGCCAAGCGAATATAATCCATGTTTGATTTTAGTGGTCAACTTACGATAGCCGCCATTATTCTAATTAGAGGATTGTTTTACGCTTGAGATAACCCGGATTAAGAAGTGTGACCGTCATTGCCATCTTTTCCTAGAATTTTGCTATAAGGATTAAATCTCACGAGTCAAACCTGGCGATGATATAGGAACCATAGTGAGCGCACGCTTTCAATAGTTTTGTTGTTATCCCCATACGAGAAAATCAAAAACTGTTCGTTATTATGATAACGAAAAAGGGGTCTTATCAATTTATTACTCAACTAAAACCTTCCATTGTACGCTTTAATACCCGACGCATCCCGCTATATCCTCAACTTGGTGACCCTGAATGGGTGGGGAACAATGGACAGGAGCATTTATTCCGGCGGCAACATATGAACGCGAAAATCCAATTATTTTACTTTGGTCCCCCTACCCCAGAGAGTTTGTCATTTGCCCATGTCGTTCTAACATTAATCCAATCAAGCTTTTATAACAAATCCCAAAACTTTTCCCCCTGAAAATCCACCAACAATAAAGCGCTTATCCAGGCGACAACATGCTATACACAAATCCATGATGATTATAGAAAGCCCTCCTCCCCCAAAAGTGGGTCAACCCGTGGGGGCCAGGATTGGAATAGGTCCCAGCATCCCTTGCGTGTCGTAAGAGCGCGACTGATAGGGCCGGTATCCGGACGAGACCAGGCCCCGTGTCCTAGCAAGGTGTACACGATATAAGGATCCGCTGCTCAAAGACCCTGATGCGACACAGGCCTAAATTTTTGCAGCCAACTATACCGGCAGTAGGTAGTCTACATATGGTGAAATGTTCTGAGTGGACGTAAAACAACTTAGTGGTAAGTTCTTTCCAGGGAAAGACTGTGTCGGCCTGCCTGACTTCTAATTATTTATGTGAAAAAATTACTTCATTCATTTAAGAGTATCATCATTGGAAAAAAGTATATACATGGTAAATTATGTTTTTGTCAGTAATCCAGTTTTGTCCAAGTTTACCAGAATGGACGATGCATATCCTACATGATGAATAGATGAAAGATTGAGATAATGTTATGAGGTGCCATTTGTGAGTTTGTGGATTCTATTGAAATAAAGACAAATTTGTTTAGGTCAAAAAAATTAAAGTGTGAGTCAACAGGAAGTTTGACATGCGGCAGATTGGAAACTGTGTTACACGATACAGTTGCATACTGATGCTCTGTGCCAAATATCAGGAAGCTGGCCTGTGTGGTTCCTGAGAAAAAGTGGCTAGAGAATTTGTCCATGTGAAACTGATTCAAAGTTGCGTCAAACAGGAAGTTGACATGTGGCAGATTGGAAACTGCGTTAACACGAATTACGTTGCCGATAATGATGCTCTGTGCCAAATATAGGAAGATGGCCTGGTGGTTCTAGACAAATGCGACAGAATATTTGTCTATGTTCAAAATATTTGCAAGTTGCGTCAGAACAGAAAGTTACCATGTGAGCAGATTGGAAACTGCGTTACACGATAAGATGCGTCCATATTGATGCTGTGGCCAAATATCAGGATAAGCTGGCTGGTGTGGTTTTAGATAAAATGTGAAGAAATTAGTCTTGTTAAAAACATTCAAGTTGCGTCAAACGGAAGTTGACATGCCGGCAGATTGGAAACTTGACGTTACACGAACAGATGTGCCATACTGATGCTCTGTGACCAAATCTAGGAGCTGGGCTTATGTTGGGTTTCTGGAGAAAAATGTGACAAGAAAATGTGTGAGCCGACGCAGACTAAAGTTATGCCTACTTGTCGCTCCGTAAGACCAGGCGACACAATAAATAATCAATCCAAAAGTGGTCCCTCTTCACAACTATCCCATCCAAGCTTTTATCATTACTTTGAGTTTCCCAAAGTTTCCTGGAAATCCATTACCAAATGAAAGCGTCATACAGGCGACAAAATGTTGTACGCTAAAAGTGGCCTCCTTAATAGATGTCTTTCAAATCAATCCAACCCAAGCTTTTACTATTACGAACAATTTCCCAAAGTTTACTGGAAATCCATCAGCAAGTGAAGGCGCTATCTAGGCGACAGCATGCTATATACAAAAACCCATGGTATTTGAGTTCGCCTCCCCCCTCCTCCCCCCTTCAAGCTTTTACTATTACAAGTTCCCGAAATTTCCTGGAAATCCATGAACAATTGAAATCGCTATCCAGTTGATAACATGCTATGACACACGGACGGACTAGCAAAAACTATATACACCAGCAACTTTGTTGTGTGGGGTAATAATTACTTTAAATTACAATTATAGTGGAATTACATGTACTGTACCATTTCTGTCATTGAGAAAAGTAACCTATTATATTAGAACTAATTTCCACTTGTAGTGAATTGTATTACAATTTGAAATGAAAATAAAATTCATAAACACGCAATTTATTTGTATTTAAACTATAAGCGAGATGATGAGATTTGGAAGAATTTCGTGTCATTGTAAATCTAGTCACCGGAACACTTTCAATAGCCTATTATTACATAATCAACATTTTTATTAAAATGTTAGAATGGCCATTACCGATATTTCATATGAAGGTAATGCATTACGTTACAATTCTTTGCTGTAGAAAAACGGATCCATTACACCCCATAACTTGAGAAGTAAATGTTATTGTTACAAGTCTTTGATGGATCTTCTGTTAGAATTCCCATGGGCACGAATTGTGTTACTTTGTTAGCTGACCTGTTTTTTATATTCTTATGAGGCAGAATTTATGCAAATTTAAAGCTTCTGCGCGAGATGACAACATTTTAGTCGAATTATATCGACGTTTTTATCTTTTTGGCAATACTAATTTTTTTTCACATGTCAATTCATCTCAAAATAAGAGACACCACAGAGTCTTCCACATCTGCTTCGTACTTAGATATTTTATTGAACATAGATACTAACGACAAAAAAGCCAACTCAACTCGAACAAACGGGATGATTTTAGCTTCTCAATCGTCAACTTCCCTTATTTAACAGCACAGCGTGATAGTTCGCTTCAGTAAGCATGCCAGATTTTCACATCATGATTACCATATTACTCATAGATTGGCTGTTTGATTTCAATGAAATGAACTTTATTTTGCATATCAAAGTATCCGCCCACATACTGTTGGTACATATGTAGCACTGATCAATCGGATAGTCTGTAAACAAGAATTTTACTATAGCATTTTGTGGGTCCTTTCTTAAAGGACAGAAACGTGTTCTCCTAAACACTTTATTTCACATCATTCTGTATGGTGACCACGTGCTAGACAATGCTGTATAGTATTCTCGTAAACAGGCACTCAATCCGATTGGTCAGTGCTACCAGTGGTATTGTCGGATAGTGCGTTTGATATGCAAAACTAATTTCATTCTATTGAGACTAAACGGCCAATAGGTGAGTAATATGGTAATCATGTTATGATTTCATGCTGTTAGTGGAATAATTCTACCTATAGTAATAAATTATTCCATTATCACCTGCATAAGGTGTTTATGTCTCTCAACTGATTCGAGGCGCAAGAGCCTGTTCAGCATATGATCAGTTTTTTTAAATCGAGGCAGGCTACTGACAAACAAGTTGATGTTTGCAGTGGTTTCAACATTCTCGTTTAAGGTCAACATTTCGCAACTTGTATGGTCGTTAAAACAATCTAGTTTGCCAATATAGCCTGCCATTGGGTCAGATGTTGCCTGACGTGTTTCATACCTGCTATTAAGCAATCCTCTATACGCTGACTTTGACTACGGATTACTCAGTTTACCAGATCAAGACAATGGGCTCACGGCGGGTGTGACCGATCGACGGGGGATCCTTGCTGGTGTATGCAAAGGTCCATTTCCGTATCTGTTATATCAGTTATAAGAATGGTCACTGTTAGTTATCTTCATTTTTTTATTACTATTTACTGTTACACATTAGGCTTAATATTACACCAAGGCTAGCTCACAGTATATCGTCAACAAGCATGAGAGGGGGCGTAAAACACAGACAAACAGATAGATCAGTATTAACCAATCCCATATCATTTTCTGTTTTTGGAATGGAGCAAAGATTATTGTCAATATTTACGGATCCAATGATTTTTGATATCGGTATAATTACTACTTATATGATAGTCCTTTCCTCGTGAATGCGATGTAGTTGTGGCTGGTTGTATTTTGATTAACGTCCCGCTCAAGAATTTTTCACTCATGGAGGCGTCACCATTGCTAGTTATCGTCAAGGCAGAAAAACATTAGGCCTAAGTTCGTCGCTTGCAGCCTTTCAACAGGTGAGTGGTCTTTATCGTGCCACACCTGCTGTGAGACGGGACCTCTCTTTTTTTACGGGCCAATCCGAAGGACGCACAGTCAACAAAGAAGGGATACTGAAGACCAGTTTTCACACTGAACACCCCCCCTCCTCTGGAACAATGCAAGTGTGAACAATACACGCCTGAATCCACATAAATATCGTAAGCCTCAAAATGTAATTGGTTCGTCCTTGGACCAAATTACATCTGTGTACCAATTTTCAAAGCGATCTGACCATTAGTTGTTTCATGAAGTTGCTAACAGACAATGTAATCCACGAATAAATAAATTTATAACCTTCTTTGGCAGTGGTAAAATGCGTGAAGGCATACACTACAAAGGTTCACATCAACATATTTTTCATAAGCGCGTGATGCTGGCTTAAACTGTTGCCTTTCATTCCCTTGGGTATCTTACATAATGAAATTCAATTCTTATTTAAATGCGTGTAAGATTTTTGTTGAAAGAGGTATACATTGAAGGACACCATGGGTGTGGATGAGAAGACTCTTCCAACGAGCAGTGACAGATCTATTGTCGTCCGGAGACTGCTTTTCCTTCTCACTCATAATGACATGCGTTCTAAACAATACCTTTGTCACTCGAGCCCAAGTAAATCGATAAAAGAAACAGACATATAGTTCAACAGATTATTTAAAACACGAAACGAAAAACAGAATGATCCGAGAGTTACATGGATAATAATTTTATTGTAGTCTGGGTCCAGTCGAAAGCAGCATCGAATTTAATTACGTGTAGATATATATTCAATTTGAAAGATTCCTAAGAAAGAACAGCAAAATGAGATACAGACAATCCTTTGAAAGGTTTTACTCAGCTGATCATTTTCTTTCGTTCGTGGAATTTTAGAAATAATGCAATGAACAGATTATCAATATGGCAATATTGACAAGTGACTTATATGGCTTCACTGTAACTTATAACATTCCCCACACAGTGACATTACTGACAAGAATACGAAACTCTTTCTGAAAACATGATGCATAGAGGTCCTTTGAAATATATTTCAACTTTAAAATTACAATTTTTATATTGATTATTTACTGTTTTACGTCCCACTGAGAATATTTCACTCATATGGAGACGTCACCAATGCCGGTGAAGGGCTGCAAAATTTAGGCCTATGCTCGGCGCTCAGGGCCTTTGAGCAGGGAGGGATCTTTTTCGTGCCACACCTGCTGTGACACGGGGCCTCGGTTTTTCCGGTCTCATCCGAATGACCGCCCCATTCAGTCGCCTCTTACGACACGCAAGGGGATGCTGGGAACCTATTCTAACCCGGGCCCCCACGGGTACAATTTTTATAAGCAAATTTGTTAACACGCACGTCTGCCTAGGTACCAGAACACTTGATATCAAAATATTGAAATATAATTAAACTCTATTTTCAAAATATCATGAATTTCACAAATGAAACAGATGTATCCTTGTGATATTTTATTTTCATTATACCCCTTCTCCGAAGGAGAGGGGGGGGGGGTATACTGTTTTACCCTTGTCTGTCATTCCGTCCCACCTTTTCGTCACATAATTCTCAGCAACTATATATCACAGGCTACTGATATTTTGCATGAAGCTTTATATAGGTATGGTGTATCGTATCATTGTCAGATTCATCGGACATATACTTCCTGTTTGCCGAGGACCTGGATATTGACAATTTTAATAGGCTTACAGCGGGGTTATCACTAGTGAGCATTGGCTCACAGATTTCTTGTTATTATTATTATATTAGAACCACGAGGCGTTAATTTCACATTTCTAATACAGGACTTATTACTTTCAACTGTAAGTTTTGGGTCATCTGAGTCACTCTTGTGACCCATTATCGTTGGTCTTCTTCCGTTATCAATTTCACATTTTAACTTCTACAGAACTACAAGGCCAATCCTTACTATTTTTGGTGTAAAGCTTCTTTAGGATAAACGGAATGTAAATTATGAATTCATGATAATAGGTTCCCAAGGGCTTCATGGCAGAGCCATAACTGCAAAAAAAAATCTAAATTTTCAAAACTCTTGTGCTTTACTCTTCAGTCTCTATGATGGGGCAAATATGGCCATAGAGTAAAGATATATCTAATGTTTAAATGAAATTTTCTCTCTACGTCAGGCATGGTTGTGATGTCCATGAAAATCTATAAACCATTGACCTTGGGTTAGTATTCAGACCCTAAGATGGGGTCAATATGGCTCTGTAATGAAAATATATTACATCTTAGAAAAATCGGAATACAAATGATAAGGGCTGGGCAAACACGGACCCCTGAAAGGTGAGATCAGGTGTCTAGGAGGAGTAAGCAGCCCCCGTTGACCAGTTACACCCGCCGTGAGTTCTTTATCTTGATCAGGTAAACAGACTAATCCGTAATCAAGAATGACCTAGCAATTGGTATGAATCTCGTCAAACAGCATTTGACTCAATGTCAGATTGTATTGACAAACTAGATCGTTATAATGACCAAATAATTTGCGAAATGATGACTTCAAACGTAAGTGTTAAAGACCCTGCAACATCAACTTGTTTGTCGGTAACTTGCCTCGATTTAAAAACTGATACACAGAACAAGCTCTTGCCCCGAGACCATAAACTGAGAATAGACTTAAGTCTAAATTTTGATTACTTTATATCTTAAGAGTAAAAACACATATGTAGAAAAACACTACAGGTTTTTAAAAAGAAATCAAATGCAAACAAAAACTGAAAATTTTATTTGTTTATGAAAATTATTTCAAAAGTTAGCTGGATTTGAAATTTAGACTTAAGTCTATTCTCAGTTTATGGTCTTGGGGCCTTGTATATTGAATCAGAACACTTTGAGAGATATAAACACCAGGCGATGATGGAATGTTGCTACATGAATATGGGAAGTTGAAGATCGCGAAGCTTAAATAATCCCTTTTGTCATAAATTTTAGTTGTTAATTTGCCGTTAATATCTATGTTCAATAAAATATCTAGGTACGAAGCAGATGTAAAAGACTCTATGATGTATACATTTCGAGTTCACTGGGATATATCGAATCGATATAAGATTAAAATTGGTTATTATTAATAGATAACTCAGAATATTGAGTTAAAGGTCACAGCTAAAAAAAAAAATTCTTTTTATGCAGAAGCTTTTGAATGAATTCTGCCTCGTAAAAATATAAAAACAGGTCAGCTAACAAAGGAGCGCAATTCGTGCCCATGGTAATTCTAACAGTCAAGGGTCATAATGGACGTAGTAATATATTGCCTCCTATATATTTTGAGAATCATTGATTGACTAACACTAAACTTGATACACTGGTACTTTATAAGGAGTAGCTGACATGAGGTCGCAAGGTCAAAAGTCAGTCCACTCTGAACATAGTAAGATATTGTCCATTTAATACCTTGGATTGTTTTGGCACTACTATTCTATTGATTAAATGATACATGTGTATAGATTTGCATCAAGGAGAGCATACATATTTCTGAAACAATTCTTGTGTATGATATGATCCATATATCCTGTATGTATTAGAACTTTAACTTCAGTGTCATACATGTACAATGCCCCGGTGATTTCCCCCATTCAATGTACATCAGTCCAATACCAATTTTCGGCACCTTTTCCGTTATACTTTGAAGCATTTCAGTATAAAATTTGCCGTGTAGATGTTTGACCCACATCTAAATGAGCATTTTTATAGAGCTTGTCTTATTCCGCCATTGAGAAGCTTGTATATAACATTCATTGTTTTAACAATATCTTAGAAATGCTTCATACTATATCATGATACTACCAACTTTATTCGCGGCTACTTTATTTCACTATTCACCTGTGGTAAACTGGTTTGCAGCGAGTAATTTTCGCGATTGAGTCTTTTTTATTCATTTAAAAGTGGTTCGCGATAAGAATTTGCCTTTGGAAACAGAAAATACTCTACCTCTTTTTTCTTCTATTGGGGGGGGGGGGGGGGCGGGTTAATCCACTCAGAAGGAAATCGAGAAATTTTCAGAAGTTAATGATAAACAACGCACTAGTTGACACAAAAAACGCACTTGTTCACCCATCTTTTGCCACTAGACAATGGAAAGCTACAAATACCATCCGATGTCTTACTTGTTAAAAGCTACAAATACCATCCGATGTCTTACTTGTTCTTTACAATCCCCTGGTACCAATATTATTGCGGACTATCATAATAGAACTTCAAGGACGAGTGAATAGCATTCATAATCATGAAAGCATCAAGACAGTAAAAGAAATATGATGAGTCAGAGCTTATATATATAATTCAATTCCAGAACAGCTTCAGCCATATTATCAGATCAAACAATTGTATAACAAAGAGCTAGAAATGAAACTTAAGGTATGCAGACCACTTTTAAACTTTAGAAATTCGTCAAAGACAGAAATAGCCGGGTTGCTGTAAATATGTCGATTTCCATTTTGTTGAATGAAGTCATGGAAATAAATTTTCACCAAACTTTTATTGCCGCTTATAGGGTGCTTATATTAAATACTAACAATAAAAAAAATAGACATTAACATAAATCATAAATAAATGGGTCATTACCAGTATTCGAAAATTTGTACTAGTATGAACATAATGCTGAAAATATTTCGGTAAATCAGGAAGTAGGTGTCGGACAGGTCTGAAATAGGATCCCACGAATATGGAACCACCCGGCTGATGATGGATATTAAGGTCATGGGCCTACGATAATTAATTGCTGATAAGTTGTTACAAAAATTTGCACATTATGAATAAACATGGAAAATAGTTAAGTCGGTAAGCAAGGAAGTAGGTGTCAGACACGTGTCTCGAATGGATCCTATGATAGGGACCACCGCTGAATGTTAAATGTCATGATGCTACGATAAGAAATTACTGAATAAAGTGTTCCAGAAATTATTTCCCCGCCCGCCATTCACTATTCTATAAGCTGGTTTTGCACTTGTGCAGCCCGGCCAAAAATGAGTTTTATTTCAGTGGTTACATTTCAAGTTGTGCAGCCATTTTAATGACAGTCATAGCTGGTACTATACGAGTACTCGATTCGCATGACCAGTTTTATACGAGGACCGTTCAAAAAATGCGTATACTTTTCTCCTAGCTATTTTATTTAACGTACTATTGTAACCAAATTCGGTAGTCTGGATATGTTTTAACCATAAACGCAACTAATTTTAATTTTGAAATTCCAATATATCTCAAAGTTATTTAAGATTTAAAACTGTGAAAATGGGGTCACGGAACACGTCAGAAGTTTGTACTATACCAACAATACACTACATATAATGTTTAAAGTCATATCTCTGAAAAATTGCACGTAAACGAAAAAAAAAATTAGATGCTTAAATCAAGATTTCTTACTTCATTTTACGTGTCAAATTTTGACGCAATATATTGCTTCGTTCAACGGAAATCGCTTATAGAGGTAAAGGAGTCCTCATTAGAAAATGGAAAGAAATTTGACGTTGCATGACATTACAGAGCAGCGAGTAGCGATAGCATTTTTGTTCCCGTCAAGAAAACCCCGAACAAACTTTTGAAGTGCTAGACAAAGAAGAAAAATTATTACAAGACAGGCTTGCATTTCTTTTTAAATGACATAGGAGTTTTTATACGCCCGCATAAAAGTGGGCGTATTGTGCTATACTGCTGTCCCTATCTATCACTTTGTCTTCGCAACTTGATACAAAGAAAGATCACAATTTAGAGATGTGCATTTTACAAGGGGAATGCAGTCCGATGTTTTTAAAGGAGTTAGGGCCCTTGGACTTAGGTTTTTCTATGCAAAATGCTTTGTCTTCGCAACTCCTCCTAAACCCTCTGGGGATTTTGATGAAACTTGGTACAAAGAAAGATCACAATGTGGAGATGTGCATATTGTAAGGAGAATGCTGTCCGATGTTTTTGAAAAATAGTTAGAGCCCTTGGATTTAGGCTTTCCTTTGAGGGATTGAAACTTGGTACAAAGAAAGATCACAATGTGGAGATGTGCATATTACAAGGGAAATGCTGTCCGATGTTTGTTAAAGGAGTTATGGCCCTTGGACTTAACTTTTTCTATGTGAAATACTTTGTATTCAACTCCTCCTAAACCCTTTGAGAAAATTTAATGAAACTTGGTACAACGAAAGATTGTGTAGATGTGCATATTATGAGGAGATTTGCATCAGTTTTTGTTAAACAAGTTGTAACACTTTTAATTAAATTTGTTATGTAAAATTCCATGGCTTTTTTCCTATACACATTTAAATCCCTGAGTCCATAATATATGCGGGCGTATCATGTACCGGCTTGGCAGTGCCCTATTTTTGAGAGGTAAAAACTCTGTATCGAATGATTGGCAACCTGGGAGAGAGCGAATTCTCAGTAAAAACCACATCGAAAGACTTTGTAACGTCATGGTTTTCCTACTGTAATTTAAGCAGAGTAACAAGGTAAAAAAAAATTCAAAAGTCCGACGAACTTTAACTTATATTAATCGAACAATTCATTTCATAATCTTAAAAGTGAGGTCACTCTATTGTAAAGTTGGGGGCAGCCAAATCTGTTAATACTACACTCCTCCCAAATATCTTAAAAATCTTAGATTTCCAGTTAGTTAACTTCCCCCTGTTGAGCAATTAGTTAACTTTATAGCATACCAGTCTCTTAATGGCAATTCAGATGCAACAACTAGAGCATACATGTCAGCTATCGATTAAAAATGCCAGACTGAGGGGTTAATGGACACTGCAAGTAGTTTATGGTAGCAAATTCCTTCAGGACTTTAAGCGTGTTAAAAACAAGACAGGTGGTAGATTGCGTGTGACTGAGCACATTCTTGAACACATGATGGGGTCCTGGCGAGCATGTCATAATATCTATGAAGTCATTTTGTTTTTGGTTGCCTACACTTTAGCATATAAATTGGCGAAGTAAACAACGTGTTTAAACCGTAAATCATAGTCGCAAAAAAAACATATATACAAAATCGAGTGTAGGGCACACGGACCTCCGACAAAAGCGAAGAGGCAGAGTCATGTGCATGGAGAGTTAGCATCATCTGCTAACGTCACACCCACCGTGAGCCATAGTCGAAACAAAGTAAACGGGGTTACCCGTCGTCAATCTAGTTCGAAAAATGATAGTCTAACAAAGGGTATGAAACAAGTCATTAACATATGACTTAGTGATAATTGTAATCGCAAACAAGGTCATCATAGCAACCGCTAGAATTTGCGAAATGATGACTTTAAACGAGATTCGTTATAGCCCTGCAAATCAACTTCTTTGTTAGTAGTTCTGTGGTGTCCCTTTATTCGAATTCGTCAGGATTTATCAAATGGACATAATGATGAAAATTATGATTTGTAATTGATAAGACATCATCTATATACCTATATGTATAGGTTTGAAAGAACACGGCAAGTTTTTTTTTTTTGTTTTTTTTGTTTTTTATCCGCGTAACAGTTTTTGAACAAGGTCTGCTTCGTATGAAATAAAAATAAGTCTGTCAATAAGGGGGCACAATTAGTGCCCATAGGAATACCAACAGATTGTTGGAAGACATGGTCTCCAAAGACTAAATGAATATTATCTATGAGAAACCCATGCATGCTCTTAAAATATTTTACTTCGGAGTACTTGTGTGGGCAACCAAGTGGTTTCTAACAAAATATGTATCTTGTTTCCCAACGACCAGAAACTTATATTTTCGGGTGCCGTTTTTTTGTTCAAAAAGCAATTATCAGTTATCTGAAAAAGTCTAGATTTTAATTCATCGTGAGGAATTGTATTATAGATTGTGGAGAAATCATATATTGTCTTTCTTTGAATAGGGGAGCTACCGTTATCTTAGGGAAATAATTCTCGATCTTGGCGAGCAATTCAAGATGTACCATTGAAGGGGACATATTGAAGATCTTGTGAAGGTATTTTAAGACTGATCGCTTCGGCAAGGGGGTAATAATATAGTGGATCAAGCACCACGTATTCGATTCAATTATTGAGTATCTGCAAGTACGCCCCAAAATACTGGGTCGACTGTTTTGTCACTTGTGTGAGGTTATCTCTAGATATCAATTTCCATCAATGAAGAAGGCGTTGGTAGGGTTAAGTTTCAATGATAAGATTTATGCACCCAGTCCCTGTAGAATCGGTGCAGATACTGCTGCAGACAACGGGGGTTTATAAAAAGGCGAATTTAACGAAAAGTGATCAATCTCGTAAGTCCCAAAACAGAATACAAAACAAGAGTTTGGCAAACACAACCCCTGGATTCACCAGAAGTGGGATCAGTTGACTAGGAGGAGTAATCATCCCCTGCCGACATCCGCCGTGAACCAATTGTCTTGATCAAGTAAATGGAGTAATCCATTGTCAAAATTAGTGTATAAAAACGGTCTAACAATTGGTATAAAACACGTCGACAACATTTGACGCAGTGATAGGTTGTACTGGCAAACTAGATCGTTATTACGACCATAGAATTTGCGAAATGCTGTCTTTGAACGTTTGTATTGAAAACCCCTGCTATAGAAACGTATTTGTAAGTAGCCTGTCTCGATTCAAAAACTGATCATACGCAGAAAAAGCTCTTGTGTATCGAAAAAGTTGAGAAACATACACGCCATATGTAGGTGATGATGGAATGATGCTACAGAACGTCAATATGAGACGTTGACGATGGAAAAGCTGAAATCATCCCGTTTGTTATTAAGCTGAGTTGTTTGCCGTTAAAGTCCATGTTCAATAAGATATCTAAGTTAAAGTACGAAGCAGATATGGTTAACTCTATGGTGTCTTTTATTTCTAGTAATGTTTATGTTCAATGAACTACCCAAGTACCAAGCAGATGTTGATGACACTGTTGTGTCTTTATTTCTTGTTCACTGGGATACATCCAATCGACATACGAATGAAAACTATCATTAATATTAAAGGCAAAGATAACGAACAGTGATCAATCTCGCAAATTCCAAATAGAGTACAAAAACAAGAGTTGGGCAAACACGGACCTCTGGATACACCAGAGGTGGGATCCTAGGAGGAGTAAGCATCCCCTATTGACCGGTCAAACTGCCGTGATATAACGTAGTTGATATATCGAAGTGTCGAAATAAAGACCATTGCTAGATATTTTTTCTTCCCATGTCAATTTTGTCTCGTAAAAATATAAAAACATGCCCGCTAATGAAGGAGCACAATTTGCGTCCAGGGGAATTCCAACACTGTTGGAAGACCTGATCACCGGAAAATACAAAGATATTGTCAATGAGGAACTCCATCATTACTTTAATATCAACTTCAGAGCACATGTGGGTAGAATCAGAGTGGAGTTTAACAAAGTATTTTTATAATGACTAATCAATAGATATGAATATATCAATTTCCTATTTCTTGTTGAAGAAGACATTGTCTATAATGTTAAAAAGTCTAGTCTTTCATTTATCGTGAGGGAATGGTCGTGTAAAGCGTTGAGAAGTTATATATTTTGATGTTGATTTGAGAAAAGTGCTGGGATTTCAATTTAAAGAAAAGTTCTTTAGAGTTTTTCAGAATCCTTATTTGATTCACACCACTTCTGACGTATGTTTTTGCACAATTCGTGAGGAGTAAAGACAGGGACTTGGTGGAACATTAACTAGATCCAGCAATGTCTCTTTGTTTGTTAGGGCGGGGTTTTGTGAAGTTTTTGGAATCCAGTATATGTACGGTGGTAACTCATATCCGTCTGTTCCATTGACTGGGATATCAAATGGGTCTAAAACTGAAACATGGTTTTGAAGAATTTCATCTTTTGAAAGAGCAGTTGGAGTGTAAGTACGATTACTAAATGTGGAGTTAATACCAAGTTCGTTTAAAATGCATCAGTTATAATGAGCCTTACAAAGACAACATTGTTACAAGTTTTGTCTAATGAAATTAAGATGGCAGGTTGAAGTAAAGTGCTTCCCAAACCTATATCAGGCCCCACCATTCCTGTTATATATATCGGGCTTCGGAAATCATAAAAATAGAATGATTAACTTACCCTTGTGGTTATCATTAACGGCCACAAAATACACTATGACTGTGTGAATACCAAAGATAAAAATATTGGAAAGAGGACGACTGAATTGGTGAAGTATTATCATGAATTCAAAACTGAAATGAATAAATTCTACGTATTTCTTTACTAAATAGAACACTTATGCAAGAAATAAAATTGCAGGTTTGTATTTTCATTTTTAGATTATTTTGAAATAAATGTCCATTATTTTTCTTTTCTCATTCATGAATTGAATGTCCTCATAAATCAACCGGTTTTCTACTACTCTTCACAAACCAATCACTATTAATGATTTTTATTTGCATATTACTAACACTCTGGCATACTGCATGAATATCAAAGTTCGATGTAATGTGAAGAGACTTTAATGCATGATTTTTAATGCCTGAAAATGTAAGCCTGCATTTCAAAGTTCAGTGGCATATGTGGTCCATTGATTGTAATAGATTGATGATTGAAAAAGGGTACAATGCACTCTGAAATTATTGACATTTTTTTTGGTCGTTATGCTTTCAAATGCTTGTCAACTCTGTGCAGCACTTAGCTTCCTGGATACAATGATTAATTCATTATCTAACTCATATTACGGTAATTCTAAAAAAATAAACCATCCTGTTATTTTAAAACATAATGTGTTGTTAACGTAAAGCAATAAAATTGAGCACGACTTTGTCACGGGTCACTTTATCACTTATAAGCACTACCTTGACTTAGAAAATGATAAATACGTCTAGAACTGACATCGGATCAACACTTGCAAGAATGTTATGTAACTTACAATGTAAGTGGTTGTACTTCAAATGTAGAATGTTATCTTTGTTTTACCTGATTTCACCGAGTTTCTTCCGTTCATTTTTTGAATATTTTTATGCCCCCGCAATCTTTGATTCGGAGGCAGACAGTGTTTGGTCTGCCTGTCTGTTTGTCTGCAATTAATTAAAACTTTTAATATCTGTAATAACTTTTTTTAATGGTAAGTGATAGGGCTTTTATATTTGACATATGTATTCTTTAAATGTATGACAAGCCTTTTCAACTGTTACCAAAAATTTTTACCTTGAACGTCGACCTATTTTTAAAAAAAAAATTGATATTGACCATATTAAATGATATACGATATTGCTTTCATATGTCACATGTATATTCTTTATGACAGGCCTTTTGCACTGGTAACAAAATTTTTGACCTCCTGACCTTGACCTTCTTTTCAAAACCTTAACATTGGCCATCACTTTTGATAAGTGATAGAGTTTTCATACATGTAGTTGCAAAATTGTTTGACCTCCTAACCTTCAACTGTCACCTTTTCAAAAACTTTAATACTGGCCTTAACTTTTGAATGGTAACCGATATGGCTTTTACATGTATATTCCCTATGACAAGCCCTTTCCACTTCTAGCAAAACTTGTGACGTACCTCCTGACCTTGTGTTTTAAACCCAGTCTTTTCAAAATCTTTGAGATTAATAGCAAGTGATAGGACTTTGATGTTGCACATGTGTATTCATTATAACAAGCCATTTCAATAAGTACCAAAAAATTTTACCTCCTGACCTTTAAGTTTGACCTATTTTCCAAAAACTTTAACATTGGCCCTTTGAATGGTAACTGATATGAATCTGATATTTCACAAGTGTATTCCTTAATAATTAAATTTTGCACACGGTCTCCCTTCTGTTCTATTACAATTTTTCAGGTTTATATTCTGTGTAAACCGTAATTTTACGGTTCATACTGTATAAACTGAACTTCGTACGTCACAATTCTATACGTCACAGACAAATGATCGGTTCCTTATTGTGACGTCAGTTGAAGCTAAATTCCTACGACATGAAATTTGACATTTATTTTGTTATTCAGAGCTTCGAAATCTAGTTTTGGTCTTCAAAATAGTCGGAAATTTAATTATAAGAAATGACTGTTATAATTTTCAAGTTTACCGGAGATTGAACCAATGTTGCCTATTTGCAAACATAATATAATCCGCTACGCGGATTATATATAGTTTGCAAATAGGCAAATCAGTTCAATCTCGGTAAACTTGAAAATTATAACAGTCATTTCTTAATTAACGCCCCCTCCGTAGGTAGTGTTGTCAGGGACATCGGTGTTATACAAACACGACTTGTTTTCCAAATTTTATCTCAACGGTCATACAGGGATAATATTAACGTTAACTCCGAAATCCCCGTTGACAAACTTTGCAGGATTATGAATTAAACGCTACATATATAACAATAAATTATGTCAATTATACATGAAAACACTTGAACAAGCCTCAATCTCATTCAGTTTTCGGCAAGATTTAAATAGGCGACGATGGGAAACAAGATCGGATTCTAAAGTTATATAAATTAAACAGACGAATTTTCACCTTCTAGTTCGTTGTTTATTTTAATTTACTGTTATCTTTTATAATACGGGAATTTCATATCATTTAATTTTGTTAAGTGATTACCTAGCCAGCGCCGATTCTCATTGGTTAAAACACTTTTCAAGAATTGAGGTGATTTTTCGATCATGTACCTGAACAACAATTAAAGTCTAATGAACATTATTTTGTTGTAGTAATATAAAATTAAATGATAAGAAATAAATCATATATTTTTTCGGGTGATGTGCAGGTAATCACCGATATTTTTGACGGTAAAACTTTTCCTCAATGCGCAGTGCGCATTGATGCAGTTTTACCGTCCAAAAATTCGGTGACATAAGAAATGAATCTTATATTTGTTAGGGTGATGCAGGTATCACCGAATTTTAAACGGTAAAACTCATCAATGCGCGAAGCGCATTAATGAAAGTTATACCGTCTAAAATCTCGGTGATAACCTGCATACCACCCGAAAAAATATAAGATTTATTTCTTATCATTTAATTCTATATTATAACAACAAAATAATGTTCATTAGACTTTACTTGTTGTTCAGGTACGTGATCGAAAAATCACCTCAATTCTTAAAAAGGTGTTTTAACCAATGAGAATCGGCGCTAGGTGATCACGTGAAATAAAATTAAATGATACCTGCATCACCCGAAAAAATGTAAGATTCATTTCTTATATAAAATTTGATTTCCTTATTTCACTAGAAATATTTCAATTGAAATCGGTTGGGTGATTTAGGTCCTAGGTATAAATGTAAATCGTCCGTTTCTGATGCCGCCTTCACCCAGAGCAGTCGAGAGAAGCATTTTTGGTGAATACCATTGCATTATACCAGACAAAATCAACTGAATCTGGATGTGTTGTGAGCTTGAGACTGTTCTGCGCAATTGAACTGCGATTTTTGTGAAACTGTTTGTTTAGGAAATTATTGCTATTATCATTATACAGTAATCGTTGCGTAATTCAGCTGAATATTGGATTAATATACATGTAACATTCTCTAATTAAGTAACCATCCACAGTTAACCCGGGGTGGTCATTTATGAACTTTTTGATTGATGTTGCATTTTGTATGTTGATTGGTGTTGTATTTGTTTAGGTTCAAATTCTGGATGAATGCCACAGCCAATGCTCGAAAAATAAAGTGTAAACTTGTTTCGCTTGATTTTTCTTTGTATAAATAAATACGAACTGTACTGAATCTTAAAGTATTTTCTACGACGCGTCTGACAATGGTGCCATTTAGCGCCATTGTGTCTGTTTTAGATTATTTGTAGATTGGGTAAATCATATATTGTGCTGCCTCGATTGTATGTACAAGAGTTTTCATATCACTATCAGTTTGATCTAAATCTAAACACAGAATGAGCAAAATAAATATAATTGTATTTACTCACAATTCCCAAAATTTGATTAGCACGTAAAATTAAATAGAACGTCATGGATGTTTATTCTACGTGATTACGCGTGTGAATGAGCCCACACAAAATCCTTAATATAGAGTTCAAGTTTGCGTGGCGGCCTAGGGAAATTGAATAGTTCAAATCTTACTAAATGCTTACTCCTCCATGGCACCTGATCGTGCTTTCGCTTTTGTCAGAGGTCCGTGTTGCGCACTCGATTTTGTAGATGTTTTTGGGACTATGATTACGTTTAACACATTGTTTACTTCGCCAATTTATATTTATATCCTAAAAAATCGAGAAGAATAAGAAGCAAACGGGTAACACAATTTCTAAAAGACCATAAAATGTACATCGTCAGGTGACTGTTAAA
>CAJDSM010016411.1:31196-41910 GCA_903981925.1 Ostrea lurida
GTTAAGCGTAAAGCAATAAAATTGAGCACGACTTTGTCACGGGTCACTTTATCACTTATAAGCACTACCTTGACTTAGAAAATGATAAATACGTCTAGAACTGACATCGGATCAACACTTGCAAGAATGTTATGTAACTTACAATGTAAGTGGTTGTACTTCAAATGTAGAATGTTATCTTTGTTTTACCTGATTTCACCGAGTTTCTTCCGTTCATTTTTTGAATATTTTTATGCCCCCGCAATCTTTGATTCTCAGGCAGACAGTGTTTGGTCTGCCTGTCTGTTTGTCTGCAATTAATTAAAACTTTTAATATCTGTAATAACTTTTTTTAATGGTAAGTGATAGGGCTTTTATATTTGACATATGTATTCTTTAAATGTATGACAAGCCTTTTCAACTGTTACCAAAAATTTTTACCTTGAACGTCGACCTATTTTTAAAAAAAAAATTGATATTGACCATATTAAATGATATACGATATTGCTTTCATATGTCACATGTATATTCTTTATGACAGGCCTTTTGCACTGGTAACAAAATTTTTGACCTCCTGACCTTGACCTTCTTTTCAAAACCTTAACATTGGCCATCACTTTTGATAAGTGATAGAGTTTTCATACATGTAGTTGCAAAATTGTTTGACCTCCTAACCTTCAACTGTCACCTTTTCAAAAACTTTAATACTGGCCTTAACTTTTGAATGGTAACCGATATGGCTTTTACATGTATATTCCCTATGACAAGCCCTTTCCACTTCTAGCAAAACTTGTGACGTACCTCCTGACCTTGTGTTTTAAACCCAGTCTTTTCAAAATCTTTGAGATTAATAGCAAGTGATAGGACTTTGATGTTGCACATGTGTATTCATTATAACAAGCCATTTCAATAAGTACCAAAAATTTTTACCTCCTGACCTTTAAGTTTGACCTATTTTCCAAAAACTTTAACATTGGCCATAACTTTGAATGGTAACTGATATGAATCTGATATTTCACAAGTGTATTCCTTAATAATTAAATTTTGCACACGGTCTCCCTATCTGTTCTATTACAATTTTTCAGGTTTATATCTGTGTAAACCGTAATTTTACGGTTCATACTGTATAAACTGAACTTCGTACGTCACAATTCTATACGTCACAGACAAATGATCGGTTCCTTATTGTGACGTCAGTTGAAGCTAAATTCCTACGACATGAAATTTGACATTTATTTTGTTATTCAGAGCTTCGAAATCTAGTTTTTGTCTTCAAAATAGTCGGAAATTTAATTATAAGAAATGACTGTTATAATTTTCAAGTTTACCGGAGATTGAACCATATGTTGCCTATTTGCAAACATAATATAATCCGCTACGCGGATTATATAGTTTGCAAATAGGCAACATCAGTTCAATCTCCGGTAAACTTGAAAATTATATAACAGTCATTTCTTAATTACACGCCCCCTCCGTAGGTAGTGTTGTCAGGGACATCGGTGTTATACAAACACGACTTGTTTTCCAAATTTTATCTCAACGGTCATACAGGGATAAATATTAACGTTAACTCCGAAATCCCCGTTGACAAACTTTGCAGGATTATGAATTAAACGCTACATATATAACAATAAATTATGTCAATTATACATGAAAAACATTGAACAAGCCTCAATCTCATTCAGTTTTCGGCAAGATTTAAATAGGCGACGATGGGAAACAAGATCGGATTCTAAAGTTATATAAATTAAACAGACGAATTTTCACCTTCTAGTTCGTTTGTTTATTTTAATTTACTGTTATCTTTTATAATACGGGAATTTCATATCATTTAATTTTGTTAAGTGATTACCTAGCCAGCGCCGATTCTCATTGGTTAAAACACTTTTCAAGAATTGAGGTGATTTTTCGATCATGTACCTGAACAACAATTAAAGTCTAATGAACATTATTTTGTTGTAGTAATATAAAATTAAATGATAAGAAATAAATCATATATTTTTTCGGGTGATGTGCAGGTAATCACCGATATTTTTTGACGGTAAAACTTTTCCTCAATGCGCAGTGCGCATTGATGCAGTTTTACCGTCCAAAATTCGGTGACATAAGAAATGAATCTTATATTTGTTAGGGTGATGCAGGTATCACCGAATTTTAAACGGTAAAACTCATCAATGCGCGAAGCGCATTAATGAAAGTTATACCGTCTAAAATCTCGGTGATAACCTGCATACCACCCGAAAAAATATAAGATTTATTTCTATCATTTAATTCTATATTATAAACAACAAATAATGTTCATTAGACTTTACTTGTTGTTCAGGTACGTGATCGAAAAATCACCTCAATTCTTAAAAGGTGTTTTAACCAATGAGAATCGGCGCTAGGTGATACGTGAAATAAAATTAAATGATACCTGCATCACCCGAAAAAATGTAAGATTCATTTCTTATATAAAATTGATTTCCTTATTTCACTAGAAATATTTCAATTGAAATCGGTTGGGTGATTTAGGTCCTAGGTATAAATGTAAATCGTCCGTTTCTGATGCCGCCTTCACCCAGAGCAGTCGAGAGAAGCATTTTTGGTGAATACCATTGCATTATACAGACAAAATCAACTGAATCTGGATGTGTTGTGAGCTTGAGACTGTTCTGCGCAATTGAACTGCGATTTTTGTGAAACTGTTTGTTTAGGAAATTATTGCTATTATCATTATACAGTAATCGTTGCGTAATTCAGCTGAATATTGGATTATATACATGTAACATTCTCTAATTAAGTAACCATCCACAGTTAACCCGGGTGGTCATTTATGAACTTTTTGATTGATGTTGCATTTTGTATGTTGATTGGTGTTGTATTTGTTTAGGTTCAAATTCTGGATGAATGCCACAGCCAATGCTCGAAAAATAAAGTGTAAACTTGTTTCGCTTGATTTTTCTTTGTATAAATAAATACGAACTGTACTGAATCTTAAAGTATTTTCTACGACGCGTCTGACAATGGTGCCATTTAGCGCCATTGTGTCTGTTTTAGATTATTTGTAGATTGGGTAAATCATATATTGTGCTGCCTCGATTGTATGTACAAGAGTTTTTCATATTCACTATCAGTTTGATCTAAATCTAAACACAGAATGAGCAAAATAAATATAATTGTATTTACTCACAATTCCCAAAATTTGATTAGCACGTAAAATTAAATAGAACGTCATGGATGTTTATTCTACGTGATTACGCGTGTGAATGAGCCCACACAAAATCCTTAATTAGAGTTCAAGTTTGCGTGGCGGCCTAGGGAAATTGAATAGTTCAAATCTTACTAAATGCTTACTCCTCCATGGCACCTGATCGTGCTTTCGCTTTTGTCAGAGGTCCGTGTTGCCCTACACTCGATTTGTGTAGATGTTTTTGGGACTATGATTACGTTTAACACATTGTTTACTTCGCCAATTATTTTATATTCCTAAAATCGAGAAGAATAAGAAGCAAACGGGTAACACAATTTCTAAAAGACCATAAAATGTACATCGTCAGGTGACTGTTAAGACCCATGGGCCTTTTTTCACGATTTTGTGACTCCTAGTACTTAGGTAAATTACAAACCTGTTAATCGAGTTCTCGTATATTTTAATTACACTCCCATCCACCCCTTCACGCAAATATCAATTAAGAAATGAATTGCAGCCCATATTTGATACATGGTGACAATTTTAGATTTCAAATCACAAACATATGGTGAAGACAGAAAGTGTCATGTGGTTTCTTTCTTTGTTATTGAATATACTTGTCAAAGACATGCAGAGTAATAAGTTTTGTCATACATATAAATAACTGGTAAGTTTTATTTTGTTTGAAAAATATGACAAGCTTTTGGACCATTCAGCTTTACACCCACATATATTGCTTTTAATATTGATTAATTCATTTCATTTGGACAAGGTTAAGAGAGACAGCGATTATGACGAGTTCAGCGTAACATTTTTCAGGATCAGAAAGAGGTCAAGCAGAATTCTATTATAATTATTATTCAACTCGAGGATGGTCTTTAAGTTTGAAGCGAGGTGACGATATTGCATATGACAGGTAATGGCATTGCTTACATGTATTCCGCCAACAGTGTGAATGGTCGTAGATTTAGGTCTCATCTTGAATTATCCATTGTGGAAGACAAAAACAAAAGAAATACAACCTCAAATTAAACTTGGATCGATGAAAGCATAAGAAGTACTAGTGGGAGTGGAAAAGTCTTCCTAAAGGTTGGGAATATCATGTCATTGAACTGAACCTTTCATCTATTGTCAAAGTATGAATAATATTGAGCCACGACAAAACTTGATATGGTTTTCAAGAAAACAAATTTCCCAAAGTGAGAATTTCTGTTCATTTCGTTCCAGGAAGAATATTGACAAACATTATATTCCCATTATTAGCTTGTAGCATGTCAACTCTCACCCTCGGGATATTGAGAGGTTTATATATAATTGATCCATGAGAAAATTAAAAGCTGCATTTAAAAATTCATCGATGAGGATTTTAGTATCTCAATTTGCAAATATCATGGCTGTGCCCTATTTACATTTTTCGATCGACAGGGGCCCCTCTCAAGACATCACACGTTACAGGTAATGCATATTAAATGAAATTGTCCATTAGGAAAATGGAAAATAAACATTGACAGTGGAAATAAATGATAATTAATACGCCGGATATCTTTGAATGATCTATTCGGAACCGATCGGACATTTCCGATATCGATCGGAACAACAACGAAAGAGAACTTTGGGGTTTTCTTATTTACTTCAACGTCACATGGTGGTAAACCTTATGGAGAACAGCAACGATACTACCACAGTATCCAACTGCGATAGGAGGTGCGCTTAATCTGATTCAGTATGGATTGAATCAAAGTATTCCGATGGATTTACGCGAAGGAGATTTTTCCGAGTTGCTTAAGATTTCTTTCATGATAAAAATGTTTATTCTCTTTGTTAATCAACTAAACAAGGGGAAAAGGAAGTCTAATTAGACAGAGCGAGAGATAATGTCATTCGGAATAATTTTAAATAGTACAATGATTACTTCGAGGAACCGTATGTTTAACCGAATTTTCTGTGCGACAAGAGAAATATTGCGTTGCCGGTGACTTTTCCGGGATCCGAGGACATGACCAAACTCAGAGAGTTGTTTCCCTTAGGATCAGTGAACGGCGTTTATTATTTTCAGTGATGCGGATCCTAGGCTTGACTTTAATTTTCCTTCTGTCACATTTCTCATCGTGCATGGAAAGTGCTCACAGAGTCGGTAAGTTGGCCGTTTTAAATTTTTTTAAATATAAATTTCCCACATAATTTTTTTTTACACATACATGTACAGGTTGTTAGTAACGATTTGCTTTAGGGAAATGGCTGACCTGACTTTAATTGTAATTTACAAACCAAACTTTCAGAAATAAACATTATTTAAATCAATTTATAACTGAACTTGACGTCTACTTATTGTAATCAAAGAATATCAAGTTTCTTTGAATTATGGGGAATAGAAATATATAATGGAATGTTGGGATGGTTTACATAATCGGTAGTACTGAAGCTTTATTACTGTTAAACATGATATTAATACATTTTCCTGATGAAAGTTTTATGTACAAAATGTATATTAGTACATAATGTGGATGGGAGACAAGGTCTGTTAGGTTTCTTTGTTTTCCCTCTCTACTCTACTTGTAAAACAATAATGGGCTGTAAGGATGCAAAAGTGTACTGGTTCATAAAGAAAATACAGTCTCTCCAAATAGTAGCTGAGAAAAATACGACACATTCTTGTACACAGAAATTTAAATCATATTTTAAAAAAGGCATGTTATTTCCTATTTCCTTGTACGAGAGAGAGAGAGAGAGATAGAGAGAGAGAGGAGAGAGAGAGAGAGAGAGAGAGAGAGAGAGAGAGAGAGAGAGAGAGCGGGCGAAAAATACGGGTCTATATTGTTTACCGATATTGTTAATCGAAAGCAGATTGAAATCTGTTTCGATAAAAGCCAACAAATTGCTATCCTAAAAGACTCTTGAAAAGTGATAAGCTCGGACTTGGATGAAATAGCGCCCACCGCCAACCTGCAATTATCTGAAGCTTACAATTTTCTGCAGACAGGCTTAACTGAGCACAAATCGGACATATCTAACAAAGTGTCACGACTTTAAACATACATTTGTATTCTCTACACTCTAAAAATCGTGTGTGAACTATAATTAAGCGCTGATTTTATTTACTTTATTAGTGAAATTTTAAGATACTGCCTCTGCTTTTCATTATGTCTATTCCTTTGACTTTGATCTTGTGTATATGCCTCGATTATCATATTTATGATTATCATTTAAAAAAAACACCAACCCTCAAATCTCTGCAGGGTTTGGACTGGCTTAAATGTAAAACATGCTTGGGAAATATTGATAAAGAACAGCTTTAATAGATACATTGTACCTTCATGTGTATGCCATGATATCAAACCCGACCCTGTAAGACAAAAATAAATAAATAATACAAACACGTGTGCATGTGTAAGCGAATGTTCGTGTATTAAACATTTACATGGGATAAAGAAATGTTTTGTCAATGTTTTCTGAGCATTAGCGTAATATTTCATCACAGATAAATCTATAACGTACATGATGTCGCATAAGAAGCGTAATGCGATTACTTCCTACGCCCGCCTATATTAGAAGGTTAACGCGCACCTGTCCTAACCGAAACAAAATGGCCGCTACGTTCTTTTGAACGCAGTACAAGCTGTTTTTTCTTTGTGTCAACAAGTTTCAGGTCTGTTATTGTTTACCAACTTTTATCTTGTGTTTCAGATCGATGGAAATGTGTGATATGCATCCGTTCTAATGCGACTTTTAGTAATTCAAAATACACATAAGATAAATCGCATTAATTATTCAGCGGATGAGAACCCACAGCTCTATTAACAGGGTTATGCTGAAACAAGGCAAAAATTGTCCTCACAGGTTGGCAGAGACCATTAATACATGATATACTTTAGAAATATCCCTTAGGTTTCAAATCGCACGTGTCTCATTCGTCACAATCATTAATATACATTGATTTCATTAACCGACTTTGATTTTTAAAGCTATTCAAATATCTGTTTGAATGTTAATGCAGAACAGCAATTTCACAGAAACGAAGACATTTCATTAGAAGGTAATGGGAAAATATGGATCTGTACTACTAAACATTGACTTAACATCCGTCATCTCTTTACAGCGTTTATGAATAATTAAAAGTATACGTACCATTAATATCCCTCGATATCCCACTTGCTGGGGTGAAATTCCCAATCCATATGCATAAAGCAAATTGTGAAAACAACAAAGGGTATGTCGTACAGCATAGTATTTATGGGTGTGTGAAGACTGTGATCCACTTTAAAATTGTAATGATAATAATAACATTGCGCTACATTTAACAATTGTTATGTGGTGCGAAAAGGAAATAGCATTATGTCAGGGGCATTGTCTACTTTATTGTGGGAAACCCACTGAAAAAATACAGGGTTCCTTTCCAAATCAATTATAGTGTTTAAAAGAAAGAACTATATGTACATGTATGTCATGTAGGAAGAGATGTTTTAAGTGTATGCCGTGTAGGAAGAGATATTTTATAATGTATGCCGTGTAGGAAGAGATATTTTACAAATGTATGCCGTAGAGGTATTTTACGTGTATTCCGTGTAGGAGGAGATATTTTACAATGTATATCGTGTAGGAAGATATATTTTAAATGTATGCCGTGTAGGAAGAGATATTTTACAATGTATGCCGTGTAGGAAGAGATATTTTACAATGTATGCCGTGTAGGAAGAGATATTTTACAATAATGCCGTATAGGAAAATATAGGAAGATATATTTTACAATGCATTCCATATAGGAAGATATATTTTACAATGTATTCCGTATAGGACATATATTTTAACAATGTATGCCGTGTAGGAAGATATATTTTACAATGTATGCCGTGTAGGAAGAGATATTTTACAATGTATGCCGTGTAGGAAGAGATATTTTACAATGTATGCCGTGTAGGAAAAAGTTATTTTACGTATATTCCGTGTAGGGAGAGATATGAAGGGATATTTTACGTGTATGCCGTGTAGAAAGAGATATTTTACAATGTATGCCGTGTAGGAAGATATATTTTACAATGTATGCCGTGTAGGAAGAGATATTTTACAATGTATGCCGTGTTGGAAAACATATTTTACGTGTATGCCGTGTAGGAAGATATATTTTACAATGCATGCCGTATAGGAAGAGATATTTTACAATGTATGCCGTGTAGGAAGAGATATTTTACATTATATGCCGTGTAGGAAGAAATTTTTACAAAGTAGATTGGAAGTATATAATTCACAATGTATATTTTCACGAGAATTGTGTATTACGGCATTCATTTGGAACATTCTCGCCCTTTTCCTGCGCAAAACAAGTAAAGGGTGGGGTGTCCCAAATGCTGCAGCATACCGTCAAGCAATAACAGTTCCAAGGACCTATTAGACTGTGTGGGTCAGACATTGATTGTAGGACTTGTTAACGCCAAATTGCTTTTTGCAATGATTTATTTATGCTATAATTGTAAAAAATAAAAATGCATGTCCACACCTTATCATGATACATATTTTTTTTTGGTTTGTTATTAAATAAAATGTGTGTGGACATTTTTCCGAAAATCAATAATAAGCACTTTTTATGACATCTCTTTTCTTTATTATAAGAAAAAACAATGTATTATTGGTTAGAGAATTCAGGGAAATTATTTATTAAGGATGCGTTAGAAGGACTTGTTATAGAAATAAATATCAAAAAACCCATGTTGCATTAGAACTTTGCAAAATACTTCACTACTGCCTGTAGGACTCTTGGAGAAGACTTAAGAACGGTATCATCTTCCGAAACATGTCAAAAAGCAAGTCTTTTATGAGAATAAATCCATTAAATGTATGATATAGCACTGTATTGTTTAACAATTTTAAAAAGGCCCTTACTCTCTAAGGATGGCTGGCATTATCAAAAAATGACAGCAATCCAGTAAATGAGGACAGGACATTAATCCTATATTACTTTTATCATAATATCCCGAAAGTTTCAATGCAGAAACGATGTAATTGCAAAAGGTTTAGATTGAAATCAGGAGGATAACCTGAAGATGTATGAACCCTAGCGATAATTAAATAAGGATCGTGAGATTCATTTGAGCCTTCACTGGAAGTCAAACCTGAAATTGAAACCTTTTAAGGAAGGCGGTATATGGAAGTAGTCTCATTCAAAATCTGGCAAGTGTATATGAAATTTCCTTACGAGATAATTTGATTCATGCGTGAGTAATTTGAATCGAAGACGAGGTGATATGATAATCTATTCAGTCAGTTGCAGGTCTTACCCTGAGAGACTAAAACTGACAATAGACCGCCAAGCAGTCACGGCTTGAGAACTCCGCCGAAGAGATCCGTCACAAAATGGCAGGTCAAGATTACTTCTCTGCATTTATCTCTGTCTTAGGCAAGCAATGATTTTCTTTAACAATCATTTACATAATTTCTTGTTGTCCAGTAATGAATAAATGTACGTGTGGTCAGTTTCTGATGATTAGCCTTATTTTCGAAAAAAGTAAAGATGTGGAAAATAAATGAAAAATATCCTTCATCAAATATCATAAGAGCTCTGAAGAACACAGGCAGCGTTGTCATGCCACGTACGTAGAAGCACTTTGACAAAATGGGGCATCAGAGGAGGGACGGATTGGTAATCGACCGATCAGCGACGGATGCATGGCTTTGTTTCTGATGCGACTCCAATCTGATTACCATAGGTTGAGGATTGATGTATCACAGAGAGCATGAGAATGTCTTTGTCAGTACCAATATGTTCATCATAGCTGCTGGCCGTCAATTGAATCGACAGCAAAAGTGGAATAAAGCGCAATAGATTCAATAAAATGGAGGTTATGGATAAAAAGGAATTAATGGCGACATGTTTATTGGCACATAATGGTTTACAAAATCTTCCATACCGCAACAACAATAAAAAACTAGTTCTAAAGAAGAAAGTGTATCTAAAGTTGCTAAAACTTTAAAATATTCAACATACCCTCAAATTGGCGTTTCAAAATTAATAACTTTATCTGTGTATTCGGAATGTCGTGGGAAGGTTGTGCACTTAATGTATAGCAGACTAACGCGTATACCAAGTGAGAAAACTTTCCGTATAAGTTTAAACAGTCAACTTTCCGTATAAGTTTAGAAAGTAAACAAAGAGTCATTAAAGGACCCCTCCCCAATTATCCAGAAGTTGATAATATAGCAATTGTATTCAGGAATGTCTTGCTAATGATAACTAGTTTACTAAACCTCAGATAGAAGGACTATTACAAGGGCGAGTCAATAAGTAACCAACTAACTTATTCTGGTTGAGATTCACCTCTTCTCCTTCGATGTAATTGCCCTAAAGTGTGATGCACTTACCAACGATTTTAAGCGCTATATCAGCCCAGAAACTGAAAAAAAGCTACATATAGCCCTTTCCATTTGACCCACACCTCCTCAACTGCCGTCACGACTTTTGTCAGACCGGAAAGACGTCCAAGGATATCCTTTATCAGTTTGGGAATAGGAAAGAAGTCGCTAGGCTAGATCATGCGAATAGGCAGGGTGTGGTATTAATGCATATCAGTTTTT